>LUCH01001635.1:35389-50847 GCA_013368495.1 Paragonimus heterotremus
TTCCTTCGAGGTTGCGGGCGCGACATCACCGCTTGTGCGTATGTCACTGATCCTACAGGACGCCTGACCAGCATTCTTGTTGTCGCAACTTGCGGCGCTTGCATTCCTGCTAAGTTCCGCTTTTTGGGAGGGCGTTTGGGAGTTTTCATCCACGGAACGTGATTTTCGTCTGCTGGGTGCGGGGTTTGGAGGAGGGCAACGTTCGCGGTTTTATGGGGCGACTGATAGAAATACCTAATGGGGCGGACCAAAAAAGTGCTCCTTGATTTTTCGGCAGCATCCTCAACAGGCTACCAATGTTCCGAATTCTTAGAAGGGATAAGTTTCTGTGGGGCCGTTTGGTGGGTTTTGGCACAGGTAACTCGGAAAACCGTTTTTGTGTGGTTACCGCGTCTTCAACACTTGTTGCCATGATTGGGGCATCGGTCGTCGAGGTGACGACTATAGAAACACCGTCGCTTCCCAACACTGCTAGATCTAGCTCGGTTCCTTATCAATAGAAACACGCGATGCACAATATAAAACAAATGCGGAAACGGGTACAATACAATCCAAACATTCTGATATGTAACGAATCGGTATGTTATTCAATAACGAATACCCGTAATTTGGTGCTATTATCATCGGATGCGCGAGGTGCCAACAGAGAAGAATATGAGCAGACAATATCAAGGAGAAAATTTGAATCAAATTTCGAGTTTCCCGCGATCATTCGAGGGTTAGCAAACCCAACTAGCATAAGTTTTGCTGTTACTCAGGAGAGTCTTCTCTTGCCACCTCTCTAATGTTAAAATCCACTTGGATGCCGCATGTTTTGAGAAGTTTATTGTTTGCAAACAGGTTTATCTCATGATGTCTTATGACATTCTTGTTGGCGGAATCCCCTGATTACCGGTTCTGGTAAACCGGCATCTGGTAACGCGACACCTTAACTTCGTCCCCGTCACCACGGGACCCCAAAGCGAGACCGATGCCGAAACAATCGAGTTCTACCCTTCTTTCTCCGCTTACCAGCGATACACAGGTTCCCTTCTAGTCTCACCAGTGACCTTCAGATTATTCGACCTTCAGCGGGGTTGTCTGGCAATGGCTACATCTGTCGGCAACCTGGCTCTTGTCTGGGATGACCTTAAAAGCGGAATTGACGGCTTTTTCAGACTAAAGCCCATCACAAAACGCCAGTTCATGCAACTGTACACTCATGTGTATAATTATTGTACTTACGTTGATAACCGCCCTCCCAGCAGTGGACGGGCTGAGCAAAACACCGGTGGTGGCAAATTAGTTGGTCTGGAGCTTTATAAAAAATTGCGGGATTATCTTAGAGCTCATGTTCACTCTCTAAAATTGGTATTTTATGTTTAGTCCCCCTGACCGAGCTTACTCTGCAGAAAGGAGACAATCTAACCGGAGAAGAAATGCTTTCGTATTTCGAGAAAGCTTGGACGGAATTCCGCTTTGCTTCCACCGTTCTGGACCGAACTTGCATTTACCTCAATCGGAATTGGGTGAAAAGAGAGTGTGATGAGGGAAGGAAACATGTTTATGCTATTTATGCAGTGAGTTGCCTGTTTTCCCATTGATCAGTGAAACTTGTCCCCATAGTCGCCATTGTTCAACATCACAGGGGGCTGTTATCATTATTTACTTAGATCTCTCGATTTTGCGTATTTGTACCCCTCGACACTAATAGCTTTTTTTTAAAAAATTGCTCAATTCTAGTGATTCTCAAAGCAGTGGGTCTTTACACTTATCTGATCGATGCCTTTGGCTTCATCTAATTATACACCATATCCAGAGTTTCATGCATGCTTAGTTATGACCTGAACGTTACAAGCGGTTTGAAGTTGTTCTGGTGTGGTCTGCTATCGCTGAGGCCCAGATCTCCGTTAGAATACTACACCGGGCTAATTTTATAAGCTGGTGATGTAATCCGCGATGTTATTTTGTTGTTTTATCCGTCCGTCCTGCTTATCTCCGGAACCACTAGTGCTAAGCAATAGCTCCGTCCCCCCACAAGTCTTTTGGTTGATGCCATCGCTTCTGTATTCCCTACAGCCGAGATAAAGTAATCCATCTGACCGAGACAGTTTGCCAGTAGTACAAAACGATTTGAACGCCTGTGAGTGGTGGTATTAATGGACCAGGGCGTTATCATTTAAATAGCCTAGGTGGTTATTACCTCCGTAGTATGTTCTTGTAGTTGGAATCGTTGTCGGTGCCATCAATGTGTACCAAATTCCTCCTAGTAGACGCGCTAGAAGCCTACTCGTTGGTGAAACCATCGTTAATTTGTGTCCGTAAGATGTTGGTGACAGCATTGAATCGCTCACTGTTGAGGCTAACTACTCCATCAATCAACCCGCCCTTAATTATCGTCCTTTGAAGTCGTACTATAGTGGTTGGTACTGTTACTTAACCCTAAGGGGGACGCAACATAGTTTGATGGTAGTAAGAAGACAATAGATTAAACTTATTTCACCAGGTTGCAGTGTCTAACTTCAAATACTGAACATCAAGGTGTCTTGCACACTAGCAGCTGATTCGCAAGTAAGGATACGTCGGCGTTTGGCTTTTAGTTTTCTATTTCATTTGTTCTCATTGCTCCAAAATCAGTTCACTTAAATAACGTCTACACCACTCTGTTAGCCGCCATTTCCCACAATATTTTTGTCCAGAGGCGGGGTAAATCTAAGTGATCCTAGACCGGCAAATGAGCACGGTCTGCTGTTACTTGTTTACTGTTGACTGTTTTGATTCCTGTTGGCTGAATCACCACTTGGCTGTAATTTACTATGTCAGTAAATCGGGGTATTGCCATGGATGACTGATTATTCTATTCACATGGCATAATCATCTAACTCCGCACAGTGTCGGGCTTCAGTTATTCAGGGTCAATCTCTGCCGCTAACATCTGTCTTCAGACCTCCCGATTGCCAGCCGGCGCAATCTGAGTCTGTCATCTTTTTCACTGAAGAAGACAAATGTTGAGTTTTTCGCACGTTGGAGATGTTCTTCCAAACTCTACAAGAATGGGAGATGTGGGCATGCTTGATGGACTTGGCTTTGGGGATGAAGTGTGTTTAATAGCTTGCGATAGACTGTAACCCGTGTTGGTTTGTCAGAGCAAAACCACGGCGATGTTTGCGTTCCCGGTCAACGTACTGCTGCGTTTGAACGACTTCAGCAGTACTGATGGATCGGCTGAGTCAAACACATCCTTACAGTGGGTAACAGCTATTTTTCTGTGGCAATGCGCTTGTGTTCTAGATTTCGACGAGGGGTAAATGTCTTCCATCTGGAACGGTTGCTTCCGGAACTACAGTGGGTGGACGAGACACGATGGGTGTCAACGTCCTATTTGTGACTGTTATGTCCATCTATCCGCGCTTCTCACAGATGCTTTTATTTCCTCAAGTCTAGTAATTGTAGTCGATTCGTCCCGGTTAAGAGGGTTATTTTCAACTAGAGTATATCATGTCAAAACGTCCGACCCTGTCTTGCCACCTTTGAATGGTGTAGGTTGGATATCGTCAGGACCTGCAGCGTTTAATCGTCCAACGGCTGTGGTACAGTCGCCGACTATGGTTTGCATGACTGGTTCCTGGCCGAAGTGATAGGGTTCAACCGCAGAACTGTGTTGACGTAATGAAGTGAAAACTGGGGGGTGAGCGGCTCAGGCACCGTCTATCTCTCGAGCGTAAGAATTGAGCCTAAGAGAAGTCTGCATTCTGAATTTGTTTAACAGGTTAGCTTCGTTGTGGATCATCCGTCGATTAAGATAGGTGGATCCGCCGTACAGTAAACTGAAGACCGATTCGACAGCAGATGAAGACGTGGTTAGTCTTCACATGTACAGATTAACGATCTCGCTTCTATCTACATAATCTATAACTTGAACCTTAGTGATCTTTCTGAGACCAAGGCTGATCTTGAAAGGACGGCAAAGCATACATTAACACATCCTTAAACTAGTTGCCGAATTCTGGCTTTCGAAGCGCAGTAGATGTTGCTTTTCGATGTGTCTAGCGTCTGAGTTAGTGCGACCTATTTAATTTTTCACCTCAAAGTATAAGCT
Source organism: Paragonimus heterotremus (assembly GCA_013368495.1). NCBI lineage: Eukaryota > Metazoa > Platyhelminthes > Trematoda > Plagiorchiida > Troglotrematidae > Paragonimus > Paragonimus heterotremus. The sequence continues at coordinate 39,468 of LUCH01001635.1, forward strand.
TTTAAGCGCCTATGTTTATTTGCACTCTGGGTCTAAGCAACGGGCTAGTGAGTGTAGGGGCTTGTTTGTTTGACTTGTATTGGGAGTGGGAAAGGAGGAGCCCGTCGGTACCAATCTGCTACCTTGACGTGGTGACAAACCTTGTTTGCTTTCTTGAGAATGAGGTTTGTGATGACTAGAGCTTCCACTCCTCGGGTTAAACCGTTCCAGGCAGTACGATGGGGAGTCGACAGACGAAGGGCAGTGTGCGTTTACGTGATTGTTTATAGACTTATATACTGCGTAGGAGTGCTTAGGTAGTAATGCACGGCCTTTTGAGCACACCTTTCAAGTTTCTTTCGCAGGTACGGAGCCACTATCCTCTGACTTGAGGAGTTGGAAAAGTTATCCTCAAACAATGGACGCTTCCATCCAACTTTTCACCATAACCACCGGTGTATTATCTTATGCGATGTAACAATATAACAGTACAGTGTAGTGTGATGGTGTAATATATATGATAATTTGGAGACTTTTAACGTTGAGCACATTTACAACGTGAAGTAGTTGCCATAATCTAACGTCAGTAGTTTGTTCACTCCGTATCACTTTCAGGTGAATCAGACTGTACAGGTAGTCTCTCTTCTTGACGTCCCCTAAAAACATTCCATATTCTGGTGAGGTCCTTTAAATCGGTTGCCCTTCATGGGTATTATTGTTGTTCCGATGAACCAGTCCATTTTTACCTTCTTTTTCTATCCCTACTTCCAATTTCAACCTCTCAAAACCAAAATACCTTGACGGTTTTAACGTCCGCAAGCTGAAACAAAATGTTTGACCAACTACTCTGGTAATCGTTCTTCGGAGTCTGGGGCCAGACTTGTGCTTTGTTTCCGGAAGACACGTTTATGTTCGCTTGTTTCCATTGAGCACTACTGCGGATCAGTGGTTCCGTCTCAGAGTCTTTGGCGCCAATGAAGTCTACCCTAGCGATCAAGGTTATCTGGGGGAATACCAAAGCAGTGGAAGACTTGTTTGGTTGAATCCTGACAAACGGATAGTTTTGCACCGCCGGAATTAATTCAGTCAGAGTCTGTCGACCTACCAGAAAAACATTTTCTTATCATATCTTTGTATGTCTCAACAGTCAGTTCAGATTCCTTCTTTGACCTCGTAAGACAGACTTAATGTCAAGACACTATTGTGCCATTTTACTCCGAAAGAGGATCGATCGAGTGGTACTTCTGGCGTCCGGGGGCGTCGCACTGACACGGAAAATCGTCTGTTGCGTTTGTGCGCATCTCATGGACTGTGTACATTGATTGGCGCATTTCACTAAAACAATATACGGCAATGCATCACCTGAAGACTGTCCTACGCAACCCAGCCATGGATGTAAATGGACTACCTCGTCGTCAGCTACCGGTGGTGTCATTCTATTGGAGACTGCCGTTACTAAGAAAGTAACCACCTGGTCTCAGAATGTGCTGTTGTTCGCGCCCGCCTCGTTTTATCGTTTAAGCAGAGGTCGCGTGGTAACAAATGTAAACTGGTCAAATAGCGACGAAAGTTGCAAGAAACACTTCCAACAGATGTGGCAGTCAAGCTCTCTTGAGTACAGCAGTGGTGTGATACAAACAAGCACTGAACAGAAGTGTTGACAGGCATACAAACCAGTCAGGAAAAGATCTCTTCCGAAGGTGTGTTGTAGGTACGGTGGGATTTGTATTTCTATCGACTCAAAAGGGCCTATGAAAGAACATCGACTACTCCCTCTAACTCTAGATTTGACAGACCGCCGTAAACTAAAACACAAATGTATAAGTAATCTGCATAGGGACTTCGAAGCTTATCTGTCTGGACTAGCTAAGACCATGGAAACAGCATTTCTGTCGTGATATAGTTGAGTGCTGTTTTCTGTTCATGATTGTACTGGTCACCGACAAGGTGTGTGAGACTTTAGAAGAAATATGGCTCACGAATTTACAACTTGTTACGGAGGATTGACAGGCAGGATAAGTACTTTGAAGAACAGTTCAGTTGGCTTGAGCCGGCCCATTTGTCTTCGGCAGGTAGGGGTGATATGTTCAATCGTGACTGTCGCGACGATCCTCTATAGGAAGTTTGTTTGGAGACTGAACTTATGGACGCACAAAGCTCTGTCCGAACAGTCTCTCTAGGTTATTCGTTCCACATTTGAGGCTAAGAAAAATGCCTCATGAAAAGTGTCAATTAATACTAGTTCCCATCCTCAAAAAGATGTGACAACCATAGGTATTAGCCTTACTTTTGTCGTATCAAATATTCTCGCAGGTCCCATTATTCAGTGACCTCTAGATTTGAAGGAATGATGTATCAGAGTTACCATGTTTCAAACCCGATCGTGTTCACATTGTGGCAGAAATAAAGCTTTTCATTATTCAACTGCTGTGGTATTTTTGAATTTAAAGACTGTTTTCTACTCGGGTTCCCCCGATGCGGCTTGGGACTACCTCCCGAAGGGATTTCATCCTAATGGTGTGTCTACCCTGAATGCATGTTATACAGTTATGACAGCTATTCCTGGCACTCTTTACTCCTAATAGCGCACAACAAGTGTGTTTAATCTCCTTCCTATCCAACTACGTGGTCAGTGGTATTGTGGGTGGAACACTGGAGTGGTATCTCCACTAAACATCGAACCAAAATATGCATTGACATTAGTTTGATCAGTTCTCCTGTAGACACTGTACAGACTGTTCGGTCTGGTAATTGATATGACCGGTCTGTATAGGGAGCACCTCGCAACTTCAAAGTGTAAAGTTTGTTTTCTGTTTTGGTTGATTGTCATTCAATTTTTGTTTCTTCCAAACTGCCCGATACCGCCAAGCATTTTGCTTACGCAGGTAATGTCGCCACAGCTTGTAATGCTGCTAACGAATAGTCCATGAGGATATCGAAATGACATAGTTCATTCACTAATCTTCGTCACTTATGGTTTTCCAAAGCCGTCCAGTTGTCGGTCAAAGAGAGGATATACAATGTGCTCGCATGTTCGTCTATGGCCGTGGCTTATTCGAGAGAAAGATGTATATTGGCTCTCGGTATCTTCTCTGAGTAACTCGAATAAAATGGACTGTTTATATAAGCAACATGACAGTTCTTCAGTGAACATTTTGGAAGTCTCCAGCATCATGACTGATAACCGGGGTAGTAAAAATTCAGTCTATGCCAGCTAATTCACGTACTTATAACGATGAGGCGTCATCACCATGGCAGCTTTCTTACTGCTTCCGCTGCCCCACGTCATTAAGAGCACAGACAATTCGGTCAAGCGACAACATTCACGCTATTGGATCCGATTAGCCACCATCCCACCGAACGTCCTCAGCTGCGACTTCTGTAAGTCATGAAGTCCCCAGCCTTGAAGACGAACTGGATATACGATGCTTAACCCCTTGGTGAATGACTTCATTTCTGTACGCCAGGTCATCGTTTGTCCAACTCGTACCTTCTACCAGACGGTCGCAACCTTGGCAGTGTTCCTTGTAGCAGATAAGTAGGTGGTCTCATTAGTACCTGGCTTAATCATCTAATTATGTGTAAACGTCAGAATTGAACAGAACTCGCTTGGTAGTCATTGCCTAATATCCGCTTTTCAACCTTTTCGTTGCGTACTCGTTGATGCCATCCGATGTGTGAATGATCGAACACGGACGTCAATAGTCATATCTGGAAACGATTCACATCTTACACTCTGAGCTGCCAATTTTCGCGGCCGTTAAATAATACAGCCCCCAGTGTCGCCTTATATCTGCGATCGTTAAGCCCCAGAGCTTGTCAGTCGCCGACGGTATCTTGGATTAGCGAAAATCGTCCTAGACTTGAAGATACGTGCTTCCGTTTAATTTCCTACACCTTCATCGCCGCTATTGCGGCTTTCCAAGTTCAGCCAACCGGTCAACAACTCCCATAACTTCATTAAATAGTATCAAGTCTCCGTAATCATTACAGTCTTGTAGAAGAACTTTCCACTTTGAGGCTGCAAAGCCTTTCCGAAATGTTTAGCGGGGTTCGAAATAACTTCTAACAATGTCTGCGCTATTTGGAAATTATCAAACAGCAACAACTTGCCGTCAACCTAGTGAAGATTAGTCAGTCTTCCACGGGTAGGAGGTCCACGCCAGTACCTTGTGCGTGTCGGGGACAGTCTTCTATTATATCGTCTACCATGAAATTAAACAAAATGGTGAAAGTGGACGGCCTTGAAGTACGTTCCTCTTGGTGCTGAAATATTCTGGCACTCCTCCATGGAACCTGTTCTGAGCTGAAGTATGGGAATAAGGCGCCGACAGTATGTTCACATACTTGGCCGGCACGCTCCTGCGTTTAAGCGATTCTAAAAGTGTAGATCAACCCACATATACGAATGCAGCTTTATAGTCGAGAAGTACGGCAATTATTGGCCAGCAGTACGCATGACGCTGCCTCAGAATTTAGCAGAGAGTGAAAATTTCATCAGTATACCCTCGTCCAGGACGAAACTCCACTTGTTCCCCCTTATATCTGCCACCCGGGCTGCAGTGAATGGATAAAATAAAATGGATACCAGAAACCTAGTAATGACGAGTCAAGTTAATTCCTCAGTGATTTTCGCAAGAGCCTTAGAATCCTTTCTTGAATACGGTGATCATTATCGAGTGACGCCAGCACAGAGGAATGTTTTGCGTCGTTTATACAAGTTGAAACAACCATATTAAGGCTTCTACCATTGCCTCCTCTACCTTTTTCGAAAAGTGCCGCCACGAGATCATCTGAACCAGTAGCCCTATCGTGTTTGGGCTGAAACGCAATGACGAACTTGACCTTTGGTAGCTGTTCCTAAATCTGCCGACCAATGGCGGCAACACAGCTAAGGCAGGTCAGCTAAATTGAGCCCCAAACTGCATTACCCAGCGCTCTGACCTTCTGAAATTACCATGAATGAGTATGTCATCTATCTCTCTAAAATCTCCATCGACAGACGGACGTCCTGGATCATTGGCACGGATAAGCTTGAAGAGTTTACTTTTACTCCCTGAAGTGAAAACAGTTTCCATATCGCTTTCTCTGCCAGCCAAGCCTCACGATCGTCGATCAGACTACGCCTCAGCTTCCTATACATATCTCTCCCAAACTTGTTATATGAATTGCACGTTTCTTACTCCACGCGGTCTTATATATATGAACTGCTGTGGTGAATTTTCCGTCCGACGACTGACAGGTCTAGGGACTTCTCTGAGATGGAATGTTTAACTCACGAACCACCGTGCCGCATACAACTGTACCTGATTCATGAGTGACCTGGTAGCTATGGGTCCAACAGCTGCTTGGATCATCCAAGTGAGAACTACGAAACTTGCTTCCCGTGCCAATTTGATGCCTACGCGTTACCGACGACATAGCCAGCCGCTGTTGTCGGTGGGGTCACTTTTTTGCAACAGTAAGAACAAGACGGCGACGTGCCAACTCATGGTTGGAATCCAAGTATGTACTCCAGTAATGGAACCACGCCACCTATGACTAACAGCCATGTGGTCTCTCCGAGACTAGACCTGCCTCAGAGAAGAAAGGCGCCAGGTATAACAATGACACGCACGATGCATAAAACTAGTGCTGACTAAAAACGGCGTATGCTCAAGACATAGTTTCAGTAGTCGCTCGCCATTATCCGCCCGATGTGATGCTATCCAAAACCTGCCATCTAAACGAGATTCGGCCCTACCAAGGCGGCCGACTTGGGCGTTCATATCTCCAAAATGACTATATCCGAACTATGTGTCGACCTAAGGAGAGCATACAGATATGAAAAAAGGGCATGCTTCAAACCGACGTCAGCTGGAGCATAAACAAATTATATCAAAAGATTTCTGAGGTTTTTATGTTTAAAGCTGGCTCTAACAGAACGTGCCAAGCAAACGACACAAAGTCAGCTGCGAATAAGAATCCAATCTACCAATGCGGCTACGGTCCTCACGCTGAAGACTATCCCTACTCCAGCCTGATCGGTAACGGCGGCTGTGGAGTCATCCGAATTGTATGACCAGTATCTGGCAGACAATGCGGGTGCTGTCAATACCATCCGTTGACTACTGTCTTAGATTATAGTCTTCAAAGTGCAACAGACATGGACGTTCAACGATTCTATTGTTCGCGCAAGGGCGACTTGTCGACCTATCCGTTTTAGAGAGCGACCATTGAAAACACCCTTATTAGTCTGCATTTTAGGCCTAAGCAAGGGACAAGGGGGACCTGAAGCCGAATGGCAAAAGATGGAACTTACTGATACAGTGATACTATGATTAACTATATTTGCCGTGGATCCTGCAGAGTAATCACCAGGAATTGGGGGTCTGGAAGAGCCTGAGAGCTAAGTTTGAGAGGACAGTGGAAGAGAGGTTAGCAGTAACATGTTTTCGCCCATCTACCCTGCCGTTGCCGTATGTAGAGACCCGGTTTATACTGCGAGATGGCCGATTCAGTATGGAGTTAACGGTGTTGTGAGCATTCATGGTTGTGTGCGGGCTGAGACACTGTCAGGACGCCAAGATCTAAACAGGAGAACGATTAGTATTTTCAACCAAAACCTGTGGCTTAAAGGCCTGTACCACAAGGTGGCGGGTGAGTGACAGTGTAACAGAACGGGTACTTTTTCCGGAAAAAGATGCCAATCTTTTTCCAACCCCCAGCCTGGGAGACCAGAAGACCGTGGTTTGTTAGACCTCTACCCATTGCCCCCCTTAGCATGAGTGATTGTCGGTGTGGTCACCACAACGTCCAGTTTGGTTCAGTAGGTCTCTTAGATTCGCAAGTCAGCACACCGCGTCAGGGTCCATTGTAGCAGTGGGGGTTAAGATGAGGCACGAACATGAGAGAGTGGTTCGATACTTGGAGCTGAAGTGAAACAGGAAAACGATGATGACAGAAGAATGCGACCGCCGCTAGACCATTTCAATCAACCGAGCATATTTGATGCAAATTGCAGTTCTAGTGACCTATTCACCGAGAGTTGTTGATATATGCTTTTAGATTGCATACAGCTTATAAACGTTTCTTAGATTGCGTCGTTTTTAATATTCAGCAATAATAGGTATGAAGTTACATGCCTTGAACGGTGGTCACTGCCTTCGAAAGAACTAATGACTGTTCTGTCCGTTTCCTTTTTTGTTTATTGTCAGGAGGTGATTGCAGAAAGCTTCCTTTGAAGGTTTCACATGTTCTTCTCAAGCGTTAATGTAGCATCTTCGAAAGTTATGCAACCTGCATTGTATTCTTAAGCATACAGAGAAACGTAATTGTTGAGGGTGTGGGGCTCATAAGATTAATGAGTTTCCCCGGCAGTAAGAAAGTGGTTAAACGCGTGGTACCAATGAGTCTGCTGTTTCAAACATGTTGTACAGTTTGGTCCTAGTCTAGGTTATTGCCCCAATAGTTGCTCCCATAGTCTTGAATTTGGCAACGCAACCTTTGCCTGATTACAGTATAATCGACTTATGTCAGAAGTTGAGGTATAATCTCCATATAACAGTGCATGTGCTAAAATGAGACACTTGAAGTGTAAAGGCCCTAAGTCCCATCCATTTTCAGCAGTTTTTCACCGTCATCAGCGCCGTTGTGCTCGGTAACAAAACGTATCATTCAGCCACATCCTTCCAAGTAGAACACTCAAGTTGTTCGTTTAGATCGCGTGTTTGTATGGTTATCCCTGAGTATGCGGTCTACTTCAACAGGTCGAGAAGAGCCTCAGAGTACATTTTTGTAGCCTCTAAAACTGTTCGCTGAAAGGTACGAGATATTCCCTAACGGACTTCGACTGGTATATTAAGCCTGACAGCACAGAAGCTACGGTTCACCTATGATCCAAACGGGTAGTCAGTGCTTTGTTTTATAGCTAAGTACGGTCCACTCTGTATCTTGTCCTCGAGATTCTACTTCGACATCCTCAGAGACCGTGAGGAAGCGCTTGGATTGACGATTGTCTAGAGGTGAACTCGAGTGAATAACAGTTTTACAATCTAGACAGTTTGGGGGGTTCGGAGTTAATTGTTGACAATTATTTCCGTTTACAAAAAGTGGATCCTAAGTCTGTGTTACACCAACTTACCGTCGGATACGTGAACACGTAGACTTCGATCGTGTCGCCGACATGTTTCACTGATCTTGGAGCATCGATATATATATATATATATATATATATATATATATATATAAACGCGTGAAAACCACAAGGTGAAGGAAAAACAGTGTAGAGGAATAAGGAAGGAAAGTTTACAATGATGCACGCAGTGACTCGCAACACGAGCGCCAAGCTGCCGCTTCCAACCTAACCCACTACTCGCAAACAAGGCACATTGTAGCAAGCAGTGAGTTGGCATTCGTAAGATGTGGTTAAGCCAACAAAGCTTGTGAGACGAGATCAATATTCTCAAGGGTCGACGGAGTTCATCCATCCCGAAGACACGTCGACGAACTTCGAATTTCGTCATTGTTGACACGGTGTTCCAACCATACAGCACTGATGCTTCATACACCGACGGTCAACAAATGAAACTCTGTGAACACCATCCACACTGATGGGCCAGACTCTGCGCACGTATAATGAGTGTCATTAAGGTGGCCTTGTTCACTCGGCCGTTCACAAAAGAACTGAGATCATGCCGACGCCACTGATAGCGTAAGTTGGAAAACACCATCGGGACTCTTATTATGTGATTTATGACCTCATCAAACATTTCATCAGCGCCGATACAGTCCCCACAGTACATGAACTTCTTGACTGCCTCCAGCAGCTCATCACCAAGAGTGAAAGTAGGTGCAGTGTCCTGCCAATCTTGCAACAGCATCTTGAACTTGGTAGGTGCAGTGGTCGTGTTAAGCTGACGAATTGAAGCCTCTAATTTGTACAAGGTGTTCTGGGCTCCTTGTGAGCCCTCACAAATTAGGGCGATATAGTCTACATTCTCCATGTCTCGAACCCGAGTGCCTGGGAACAATTTCACACCGTCATATTCATTGTCTGTCGTGATACACTCTAGGGCCTCGTCCGTTGCAGTGTTATGCGAAAAGGGAAGGCTGGACAATCTTGACTAACCTCAGTAGGGAGACTGATGTTCAGTACTACTCCGCTACAAGCTCTAGTTAGGTTCGAGGTCTGACAGTGAATTGTTTTCAGGATGCCGATAAGCTCCTGGAGCACACTCTTCCTCGACGAACAATTCCAGAATGCGGTTCTTTTAACTGAATCAAAGGCTCCTCTTATTTCTTACAAGACAACTGCTAGCCTTTATGATTGGCGGAGTTCAAGCATCTAGCCACGTAATAAGATGCGATCAAAGCAGCCACGGTCAGCGCGAAACCCGCCTTGATTCTCGCGGGAGTTAGTCGTGCATTTCTCTTGGTCCACAATGGTTGTAAGTAACTCATACTCACTAGGAATTAGTCTAATCCCTCAGTGATTTGCACACGAAATGCGTGAGCCGTTTGTGAAAATGTGGATGAGGTTAGTTAAACTGTAGTTGGAATAAATTTCATGACCTAGACTCTCCAAATTAGAGCCAACAACTCTTGAACAAGGCTGCGCTCCCATTTACAAAAAGAGCAGGAGGGAGTTCGGCTAAGTCGCGTGTCTTGTGACGTTTCAGAAGTTTGATCTCAATTGAGGCTTCTTGTTCCGAGCGCAAAAAGACGCCAACAGACCAGTGAGCATGGAGATAACCCGAAGGCGCAGCCAATGGCGCGTGTGACTAGTCGAACTGATATTGAAAGTGATCAACCCAGCGTTCTAAGCGCGGTTGAAAGTTGTGGACGGGTTTACTACTAACCTCGCTCATACCTGACTTTGTGTTGCCAGCTGATCGAATGAGATGGAAAAGTTTTCAACAGCTCCCAATAACAGCGGCTTGCCCCATCTCGACTGTGCGTTGTGGCAACCAGATCTCGCGTATCTGATTCCGGAGCTTCAAAAAGTTTTGCGTACTGAAACCATAGCTGGATGAAATATTCCAACGAACGTCAAGGCGTTCTAGTGACCGCAGACAGCGGCTGGCAGTTGAACGAACAGAGATACTGCACAAAGCAGTGCCACACCCATGCATTGCCTGGTGTATATGAGCCCCATCTGCTTCATTGTCGTTCTGATGATGGGGTCACTGAGTACAGACAAGTGCACACCAACAGGTGTAGAGCGCTTGTGTCTCTGCTAGTTTAGATACATCACTGCGTTCGACGACGAGGTAGCTTCCTACGAAAATGCAGAGCTAACTTGGCAAATACCGCTGGGTTGTCGGAATCCACGCAGGTGATCCAGACCGACTTACAGTGTTGGAGGCAGCCACGCTACTAATGGCTGACGGCAATATGGTGAACTTGTGCCCACAATTGTGACCGAAACTTAGAGTCTGCGGGTCGGTGGGCAGGATGTAATTGGTGTAGCGGATGTATTCCGTCGGATCTAATTTCCGGAACAACTGACGGACCCTCTTCTCGTCATATCGGGATGCCAGCTCCGTGATAAGTGCCTTCGTATCGTTTGCGCCAGACCTCGAAGGAAACACTTGTTTGGGGGTCATATATAAAGTCAGAGATTTTTCTCATCAAGCAATCCGTAAACAGCAGATAGAGTGCACGACCCGAACGCGGCAAAGTGGGCGGCTGACATTTCTCTCATTTAGATCTGCGACTGCATCATCTGTTTGCGATCAAGGTCAGCAGATATGAATCGATAAGAGAATGAGAGTGACTCAACAGTCCTCATTGATGTATTTACAGTTTGTGTACGATAACATGGTACGCGAATAGCGGACATGTGGGGACTGTAGTGAGGCCCAAAACTCCGGAAGTACTTGACCGTCAACCGAGAATGTACTTATTCCTGAACCGAATGAAAAGCAGCTGTTCATCGTCTGCGTATTTACAAGTATGATTGGCCCTGAGGAGTCGCACTCTGGTTGATGTAGTATAAAGTGGAATCGATTAACCAGGTTACGATGATGGAACAGGCACCTACATTGAATCATTCAGAGCCGCAAGAAATGTCGAGAAATAAGCCATTTTTGGAAAAGAATTTAACTTTCCACAACAAATTTTAAAATGTGTTGCACAAATAATTTATTCTGTTTTTATCGATTTACCTATGAAAAAGGCTAAACACCTTATTTTAGTTTTACTTGCTCTGTGGAATCTATAAGCTATTTCTCTTATTCAGCCTGTTTTAGTTTAATCTTTACTACTACTATTATGTCGTTTATTTTGAAGAGCATTATACACAGCTTCGTTCAAGGGAAGAACAGACGGTGACACCAAAAATAAGCAACAGATATGTAAAAAGTTGAATGTGAAAACAAGCTGTCTGTCAAATGTGAGACGCTGCGTAGTTAGCAACACT
>LUCH01001635.1:53911-88835 GCA_013368495.1 Paragonimus heterotremus
GAAGTTCGCATCGAATAGGACACAACGGAGCTAGTACGTCGGCACATCTGATAAGAGAAGCCGATTCTTGCTGAAACCAATTAGATCCGGCGGTTTTCATGGACAGAAGCTTCTCATGGTTGCGTTCGAAGGGATGTGCATGTCTTCTCTGTTGACTGAAGCCGATTTCGGTGGCAAAGCTGCGGTCACAATTGGGACAGTCAAAGATTGTGGCAGGCTGGGTGTCCACGTTCTGCTCTGGACCATTCCTGCGTCGATGCATACGAGTATGCGCCGACAAGCCAGCATTCGATTTGCAAATCTGGTCATACTCTGAACAGGTGTACTCCGCTCGCCTATCCTGTGTATTGGTAGTTGCGTGCACGGAGGTGCTGGCGGTACTTTCATTGTCTTGATCGATTGTAACCAGTACGATTAAAACCAGGTAGAGTGGTTGGCCCTATCTGGAGTTGCTGAACCCTTAGCCAGTCAAGGTTTGCACCGAGATCGTCCAGTCGGCACCACAAAGAGGTGGTTCAGCGCGCCGACTACTACTACCATTACTGCTAACATTATAACTAATATATTGCATTCCTAGATTCGAAATCCACCAATACCTATTCCATGTATCGATTGTAAAGGAGTTCTTATTATGGTTGTTAATTCCGTTATTGTTCTGCTTTTTGCATCTGTAAACACTCATGCTGTCAAAAACGTTCATCTACACGATGCATTTTCGCTATCTGCTAGTACCCAAAGGTAGCCAAAGTTTTGAAGCATTTTCCGACTGTTTCATTCATAATTTTCCATTCGTTTTGTTTGCTAGCTGGCTCTCATTACTTGGCGTGAGCATCTGCTGAAGCCGCATTCTCGTGTTCTCATCAGCGCCATTCTCCGGGAGATTGATCGAGAACGTCATGGAGAGGTGCTATCTACTGTGCGGCTCCGAAAAATAATAGAATGTCTAGTTGAATTGGGCATTACATCGGACACTCATTCTCATCCTTCTCCTACCTCCGGAAATCAACCACTTAGTGAACACCTCTCTGGGCTTATGGGAGCCACTTCTTCATCTCGCTTGCCCACAACCCCCACGATTGGTGGGATACAGCCCAATCCTGAATGGGTAATGTTCTCATATATTTGCATACACTTTGTTTTTATTCCATGGGTGTTACTGTCAGTGTTATTAATTCTTTTCACCGCAATTAATTTTCTTTTTTGGCTTTTTAATAGGCTGTTACTGCACCTGTCCCAACTGCACGTGATAATCCGCACCGGGTATCTTCAAATGTGGGATCAGCTAGTGCCCCCCTACCAACCGACTGCACTTCCCCTGGTTCTATCACCTTATCTGCTGACGTTGGTCTATCTGTTTATCAAGAGTACTTCGAGCGTAACTTTCTGTCCGAAACTGAACGCTACTACCGTTTGGAGAGCGTGCAATCATTACAGTCGAACACAGTCCCTGAATACCTACAGAAAGTAAGTTCACTTATTCACAGTCCAATGTTATTCTTTCGATTCAGGTGCTTAATCTACACATTCGAACCTTTTCAACTGTTTCCTGCCCTATGTGGTTCAGTGTATACGATGATCCTGTCAATATAATATTAGACTTTTTGCCTGTTTCAACTGTAATTCCGGAATAGTGTTTTTCAGTCTTCTTATATTATGACTCCTTTTCCACTTGCTTACAGTCGAAGCGTCGTCGGTTGGAACGAGATGTTGGACACCTACTCCTTTTGCTCACTTGATCATTTCGCGAAACTTCCTTTTTGTGTGTTTATTTCTAGGGAAAGCACCACTGTTAGCACTCAGGCTCAACAGCTGTGCGCTCTCATAGATTGTGTGCGTGACAGTGTGCTTATAATTGGGATTATTTTTCTCATGTTTATTTAGCACATTTTCACCGGACTTCTTTTGTTGTAGCACTAGATTACCATTACTGTCTGCCATATGTTTCGGTCAATTGCTGATAGTTCTTAATTGGAACAAGGTGGCAGATGAATAGCCTCCTTGACTGACAAGTTTCTCTTCAATTCAAAGATGACAGCATGGTTCACGTTTTTGCCCTTACATACATACATGGTTGACAGCTTCCGTTTCCAGGTTAACCTGTCGCAGTGATCACAGCCAGATGATACCCGTCTACATGCGTCATTATCAAGTGAATGATGTTAGTAGATGATATGGATGTGTATGATCAATAAAATCTTAATCGCATTGTTTACCACTCAAGAATATACTTAATCCAATCGCCTGGCAGAATTTCATTGGCAATACCGAAGCATTTCCTTTTGAGTTGGCTCACCTACTGTTTGTCATTACAGTTGACCTGAACGTGATGTATTATTATCAAGTGTACACGGTGACAAACAGAACCTTTCATTCCTAGTCTCCAGCTGGTTCACTACGCATTGTTCACTTCTGCATACATTTATGTTATGGACTGTGTATGTCTAGTCAAATGTCAACACGACCCACAAATCCTATTATAAACTGATCATGGTCAGGTCACAACAAGTCAAATAGGTTGAGCTAGTATTTTTGTTCTTTCGACTTTTCCTACTAATAAATGCAACTCTTCTATAAGCTCTGATATTAGAGTTTTAATATAGCACTTCCAGAAGCTTGCGAGAAATGTCAAAAGTTGATAAGACACTATCTCCCTCTGTTCGATCACGATTCATTTTCAACTGCCTGATAGCTTTTGCTCTACATGATGTTCGCTGCTTTGTTTCATAAACGGTCACTTGTGAACTAACTACCGTCAGGTCGTAACACCCGGACTCGAACCTGCCGCCATGTGGTCAGTAGTCAGGCCTCATTATCACGGGACTACCGCGAGCTGTATTATTTCCAATAAGGCAAACAAAATAACGAGGTCTATTAAAGCCAGTATCAACCGGTTGAAACCGCAAAGCAAAGGGGTTTTTACATTGTTTGGCTCTCATTTTGGAAGTGTTTGTGGCTATTAATCAAACTTTCCATCCAACTTCTGAGCGGGCCAACGGTGGTGTCATTAGTAATGGTTTCAGTGGGTTATATCAAATTATTGATTGGCAAACTCTGTTTTTACTGTCAAATATCACGTCTGCACTTTCATTGACAGAGGTTAGTGGTCATTTGACGTTCGTACCATATGACCCAATAGGCCTAGGTAATGCAATTTCACATATTCCCTTCAGTTGAGCGTGCGAGATTCTTAGGCTGAACATAACCTCACTTTGCTTCGTTGACAAACCTTCAAAACATGTGCACCAATGATTGAATATAGACATCCCGGTGTTATTAGTGTGTGTCAAATGCTTATAACGGTAGGCTGCACGGCAACATTCTGATTCCCTTTTAACATAGTAATAGTAAGTAAGACGAAGGTTGCACAAGGTGATTACTTCTGACATTTTATCTCTGACATAATCATTAGAATCGATACACCTTCCCAAGTTCGTTGTTATTTTTTGGTTACAATAACAGATTGAGCGTAAACTGCATCTAATCTGTCGTTAGCTCCTGAAAATGAGCAGTGGCTGTTTAAGTCATTTAAAACATCTCCAGATTTTCCGTTAGGTTGATTACTGAAGGAAAAAGATTAATGAATGAGGTATGGCAGCTATTCTGATTAAGCCATTGTTATAAAATCGGATGACCATTTCCCGTTGTTTCGCGAGTCTTCACTGGACTTAGTGATAAGTAGACAGTGTTACCCGTATATTTTGACTGAAAGCAGCGCTGTAAGACAGTCGAGTGACTCAACGGTTGTTTCTACCTTCAAAATTGATGTACAGTATCGGATCAGTTGGAAAGTCGCACAGCTTAAGTTCAAGTGGCTTTTACCAAATTACGTCAGTCTTTCCGTGACAGACCGATTATATACCACCAGTGTACGAGCACCGTGGCAGTAGTGACAAAGTTCGCCAGTGTGCACTCGGGATGGACGAACTGGGTGGATCAATCAACATACCGATCTCGTCATACAGGCTTCACCGGTTTAGGTATAGTTTAAGAATGCCAGCTCACTCATTTCCACTTTACGCCTCATGTAATGTTCATGTTTCGAAGCCGTAGCTTGGAGATCAGCCTATGATTCGAGTTCGGGACATAAAAGTTCTTGCGTCTAAACTTTCTTCAGTAGGACGTTCCCGAATTTCTAGCTGTCTGTACGCCTTTGGATGAAGAGGCTACGTGATCTGGCGAAGTATATAATTCAGCAGCACAAGTGTAAAAGATATGTATATCTCCATTTAACTTCCTTTTTCTCTTTTTTTCCACATCCGTTTCTATGTTACATAATCCACGACTTCCTCTCTTTTGTCTGAGCGCGTATGCCACTCCGCGCAACTGGTCGCATCCGATGTACCGTGATATCTTGTCTCTTTGTTATTAGTGTTGAACAATGGTCATTAACTTACTTTGTTTTACATTCATGCAGCCGCATTGTTAATCGGAATAAGGTTTCATCTAGCTTTCACTGCTCCTTTTTGAGTGTCGTTTATAAACCACACAGTCAAACAACAACAGTCACATCACACAGGTAAGTCTGTTAAATTATGAGATTGGAAACTACAGGATACATGAGATAGGTAACCACATAGTGAGTGCGGATGATTGGATCGGCTGCTCTCTACGAACTTCTCTACAACACAACCGCTCTTTAGTCTTAACACCCACTTTTTGATACAACTCTGACAACCTGTTTTGAGTTGTTTTTCATATTCCTCAGCACATTCAGTCTGATTGGATGAAGCGTCAGTGTTGGCAGCTTTGGCTGTATTGTTCACTCCTCTGTGGTTTCAGGTCGAAATGCGATTGAATGAAGAACGTGTTCGCGTCCAAGCCTACTTACATGTGAGCACTTTGCCCAAATTGATATTGTCATGTGAGCAGTATTTGCTCCGCGAACACATTGATCGATTGACGTCCGAGTTTGTACACCTCCTAAACGATGACCGCGAGGAAGGTGAGACAGTTTCCTATCCGCAACTTGTTGTTGTTTGTTCTCAACTGTTTAACATGTATATTACCCGAAACTGAACCTTTCAAGATCAGTAAGATTTACTGCTTGCCAAATTCACAATCCGTGTTCTGTTGATGCGTTCATATTGCCAAGCTGTGTGTTATAACTTGCTTGAATTAGTGCTAATAGCTATGCAGAGTTCCGGTCGTGCCTTTATTCATACTTGTAAGCCTGAGTGCTTCAATATTTAGCCTACACAACTTTGAGCATACATGCATCAAGCTCTTCCTTACCTCTCTCATTCACAGATATTTGGCGGATGTACAGATTAGTCGGCCATTTTCCCAATGGCATGCGAACCTTGGTGTCCATGGTGGAAGACCACGTCGCCGAGAAAGGCGCGGAAGCAATTCGCCAAGTTGCCCAAGCTGCATTGAATGTAAGTTTGGTTTTGGTCCAATTACGCTTTATAAGGCGGTTTTTTCCTTTCACCATTCCCCCAACTCTGTTGCCGTGAGTTTAAGCTCGTCCTTCTGATAGCTGGACAATGGTACTTTGTTTACTCGTCCGGCTCATGCAGTTTTTTTATTTGCGCAAAACATCTGACAACAGCGGAGTAGGCAATGTCTGATCTATTTTTCATGAAAACTACACGATTAAAATAACTTCGGTATAATTGCTGGCTATCGAACCAAAGGTGGTCATAGGTTAGAACTCAAGTTACTTCACTTGTTCCTGATTAAGTGAGGACCACGTGACCACATGTGTTCCAAATGGCCACAAAACAGCATGCAATTACTGTGCCCACGATTTGTATACAGGGTAGCTGCCTAATGCACCTGACAATCACAAGTTGACATTAATTACGTGCTCATGCTAAAAATTAATGGTTAATGAGCATGGTGAGCGATGGACAGTGTCACTTTTTTGTTCCTTGGTGTTTATTTGAAATTTGCAGATTTGTCACATTACCAAACAGATTTATCGCAGAAGACCGCATTAAAATATGTGTTGTGGTCAGCAATCAAAGGTTAACCTATTACAAAAATGGACATGTACGTACGAAACTGCACCACAATGAGCACAAATGCTCATTTCCTGGCAATAGTTATGTCGATCACTACCTGATTGATCAGCATTCGATTTGACAATTGTTCGCGTTCCCGCATCCGCATGCACCAAACGAACTGTTATTTTGTCTCTATTCCTGCGACCCGCTGGAGCGATCCTCAGTATACACATTCAAGGTGTATACTGTTCGTTGATTTTACCAGCAATCTAATGTACTTTATCTGTACGTTCGATTGCACGTTTGATGTGTCATTTTACTGACTGGTATCAAGTAGGTGTGCGAACATTTCTTCTCACTCTATTGAGGAGCTTGGACATTTCACCTGTTCCTTTTTTTATAAAAAAAAAATTACCTAGTTGCTGCAGCATTTGTTTTGCGCTTTTTTCTCAAGGTTTTCGTGGATAGCAAATAAACAGTTCCTTTGCATATTGCATTGCGTATGGTGGAGTAATAGGCTGGTTCCTATTGGAATTCTTGTCCTAGGACTATCAATGATTTGTTAAACTGAAGAGGTGGACTACATCGGATGAAGTCAAAACACTATATCTGTTGGCCATGCCTAATTTACCAGGGTGCACGCCACGTGATATACGAAATTCACCAGCAATCTTTGGTTTGGAATATAATACTGACGTTTGTTCGTGTAAACCCAATGGGATGTTGGCAGCGGTGTTGGACAACCATGGGTGTCTATAAGACTATCAGATCAGCTATCCCGCTGAGCTTGGACCTCAATTTTCAGGGGATAAAATTGTGATGATAACCGCCGTAGTCGATCTGGTTTGTGGTCTCACCAGGGTTCTAAATTCCTATGGATGCTCCACGGAACTGGAAGAAAGTGATCTTTTCATGTAATAGTCCTTGCGAGGATTCTCTGGACGGCACTGAGTTTTTGCCGTGGGATTCATGCGGTATAATTGCACGTGATTGGTTAATGAGAATATAGTTCACGAAATAAAATACTTCCAGTCTTATATAGTTGCCTGTGCTATATTTTTTAAATTCACTATTAAAAACATGTGATTTTCAGGATGTCTGTATGTATTAGTATATCTTTGTACGAAGTGTATGCATTGACCTTTTTGATGCTCTTAGCCCACCTGACTCCGGACCCTGGTCTCAGTTGCATTGTAGCGTAAAATTCACGTGTTGCCTGCTTGTCTAATGGGCAGAAGGTTCTCTCAAGGTAATGTTATACGCGTCCATGTTACTGGACCCAGCTTACAGACATGACGTGGTAGCACGTCGTCTAGCGTGCATTGTCATTATCACCATACTAATGTGAATTTTTTCAACGCTCTTCTCGAGTTTGTCGGTACCTCGTCCACCTTTAGCCTTTTTCCCCGTGATAATTTTGAAATTGAGATCAGAAGTGCCAAGTTTCACGCCTTGTTACACTTCTCTGTGTGCTTTCTTCAGACCGTCAATCTGGTCACTTCAATTCCAAACCCTAAAACGTTAAGGGTCAGTCTTCTGTTGGTTCACGGACCCTACGATCTTGAGGGCAGTGAAGAGAAAAGCAAACCGCTTCTTTTGAACGCACAGTACGGGTCCTTATTCTCTGGTAACCATCGGTTTGAGATATCGAAGATGTGCCTTGATCATCTTGTTGCTAGCCTTGAAACCATTGATCATGTCGAGTTGAAGTTGAGCTAACGGTAACTGGTGTACAACGACCTCCCTTTAAGGAAGATGATGTGAGTATGCTATAACTTCAGACAGCCCTCAAGCGTATCTTTAATACAGCTTAATTAGTTGGTTTTGCGGGATTGTTCGCATCTCAACACCTCCAGTCAAATATCGGGTACTACCCTCTGCCAAACCACTCGTCCTCTACCAGTGTCAGTACGGGTGCGAAGTGTTCTACGTTGACAGAACCGGCTGTGATCTGCAGAATAGGATTGACGAACATTCGCCGAACTACGTGAACCACCAAGTACACATTAGGTCGGTTGCCTACCACAACCCGCATCTACAACAAGCCTGCGCCATCCGTCAAATAGATTATCATAAACGGGACACTGTTGTTTGGTTCGGGGTCATTAACACGACGAACATTAGGTGTATTTTTCTATATGCTCAAGCGGTTGATATCAGAAAACACATTTTCATCTTGCGCACCAAAAATTGCTTTGTCGCGATTCTACCACTCTGACAATGGTAGGGGCTGCGCACCATTTGAGTACTGGGACTGTGTTAGTTTAACAGTTTTGCTGGAGCACCTGAAGCGGTGCAGCGAAATATGCCATGGCCTGCATCAAGCAAGATTTGGTTTCTGAGCTTCACGATTTGATGGAAAAACTGCTCCTGCTTGAACTTTAGCGATGCTCTGTTTGTTTCCGCCTAAGGCCGATGGGGTTTTTGTGCGGGTTTAGCTGTCACACAAAATGCTAAACTAGTCCCAAGTGTACTGTGAAACAGTGAAGCCGTTTATTTAGTTCACGCTTGCAACAGCGCTTAGTGTGAATTTTTTTCCACCAGCATAATATCCGTAAGGTTGTGCTTTTAGCTTGTGTGTTGAATTTTGTTCGACATTACTTGACGTATTGGACAACGTTTTGGTTGGATTATGTTAAGTTATTCAGTTAGCCTAAGTAGCTGCACCTGGACCTGATTCTATCTCAGCCACAGAAGTGTCTGACACCTTTTGGTGGGTTACACATGATCCACAGATCAGATAAACTTGACACATCTGACGTGCGAATTTTAGATTTCCTAATACTTTTTTTTGTCCCAACACTCATTGATTTTGCGGTTTTGTCTTGTGATTTTGTTTTAACCGACGATACAAATTTGCCACCCGATCTCGCGTATGCTGTGTTTTCCACTTCGCCATATGATCTCTGTTATCTATGAGTAGTCGAAGACCCTGGTTGTTGTATTTTGATCATTGTTCGCATTTTCTCAGTGCTTCCGTCTCCATGGAACTTTCCTTCACTCTGAATAATCCATATGGTAAGTGTGGATTTCGGGAGAACCACAGCGTCTGTTCAGGGTTCAGAGGTATCTTAGAACTCACCTTCGGTTTCCAGTTCGGTCGTATTTTCTATAAACGTCGGCCGTGCCTTTCGCACATGGGTTTTATCTTCGTTATCCACTGTTCACATTGTATCTGCTGATTGTTCGACTCAGAGAGAGACAGATGCATAGTGCATACATTTGCACTGTGCAGCGAGTCGTCTGAAGTCCTCATACTGATCAGTATATAATTTATTCTCATTGGTTGTGTGGTTAATCTAATAGGTACATTTAATCAGTGTACAACCTTCGTCTTGTTGGTTCACTATAGGACCCCAAACTGTTCATTGATACCATACTCCGAGTACATCGAAAGAACTATAACCTCGTTCTGTCAGCATTCGCTTGTGACCCAGCTTTCGCTCGTGCGCTAGACAAAGGTTGTGAGCGCTTTATCAACCGAAACGCTGTCACTGAACTGGCTGGTAGTGCCCGAAAATCTCCGGAACTACTGGCTAAATATGCGGATTTCCTGTTGAAGAAAAGGTAAGTGTTTGTAGGTTGATCAGCACGATAACCGTCAGTGTACAGTGTGTTCTTGGTAACGTAGTGCTCGAGATATTGGATCGACATTGCCACCACTGGTTAGCATGCCATCACACCCTCAAGCCTTCATTACTCCAAAAGATACTGTATAAATCTAGACAACCAGGCACCTGTGCCTCAGAGTTTTATATTGCAACCACTACTGCATGGTGTTTAGTTTGAACTGTTTGAATGATGTGATAGTACACGTGATGGTATTTTGTTGTTGTGCAAGGTGGATATCGTTTGCGTTTAGAATGCTCAACGTTAATACCGGCTAGACAAGTCACATGTTTGTGAGTTTATACCTCGATTACCTCGTCTGTTGCTGCCTAAGTTCAGACAAACAGACTTTACCGTGACTTGGTTTGTCGCAGACAAATATTTTTGCGGTGTATCGGCCGTAAGCTTATCCCCACCCAACTCAATTCCAAACAACGGCTAATTAGTAGACCATGACCTCCGTAGTGGTTTATGAATATCCCCCTATGGTTTCAAGCTTTCTAATGGCTTTATTCCCGGTTGTTAAGTCATCATTTGGCTATATCAGATCTTACTGCAATGAGTTTGAGACTCGATGAAGACCACATAACATGGTGAACTGCTGGTTGACTTTCCTAATACATGGTCTTGGATGTGTCACAATGTAGCAAACTTGGACGTCACAGGAGCGTCAAGAAAACGACAATAGCAAAAGTGGATTCTAACTTAATGGTGATACAAGTTATCGTAGCAGGAATACCACTGGCTTCAATTCGGCTTCATTTCAGACAGCGTCTCCAACCACTGGTGTTCATCGTGTCTAGGATTCCCACCTAGGGAGTCGTTAACACTAGATGAAACCCAGCTTTAATATTATGTTCATCATCCGTCGTACACACACTTACCGCCTGCTTAACGTGGGTCGTGAAAAGTGTACCACTCGGCATGCGATAAGCTGGAATTCGCAAATGATGTTCTATGAGTGACATTATCATACGTTGAATGGCATGGTGGACTTACTTTTTCCGAACTTATATCCGTGGACTGTATCAGTGCTTGTGATGTGTTCTCAACACATGTACGATGTTACGAAATACCAGTAATCAAAAATACTATTTGAATGTCAATTGCATAAATACAATATGATTATTGTAGTCTTGCAGGATTGCCTGTATTAGGGTGTTGTTCACTCTGCCGTTGAATAAAATGCTGATGCACGTGGTCCATACATTTCAGTTTATCTTCTCACGGTTGAAGCGAATAAATTGTTCCAATCCTCGTGAACGAAAACTTGCCTTTTAATCTCGTTATGGATTAGCCACCGGTGATATATCATGCGTACGATTGAACACAAACATCGATGGTCAGAAGTATCAATTTGATTGACATTTTCAGCTTTTATTGGTTACGTTTCTCAGTCGTAAAGTAAGGCTGACATTATTTTAGTCCTATGAATGGGATTTAGAAACACAGATTTTAATCTGACTTCACACTCATTCTGTCTGATTAATAACCGCCCGTATTTGTGCGTTCAAACCCTGGTTACCTCGATTATTTTTGTCTACGTTTAGAGATCCTCGCATCTCATGGCAACACTCACTTTGTGGCGTTCAAGTTGGAAACTAAGCCTGGTTGTTGGCATTGTGTAACATGAAAGTTGAAAATGGTGCGCCAACTCAGTTCTGTACCTACCGTTCGCATACTTCATCATTTATCGTCTTTCGTAGATTTGTCATTTCCCCTGTAAATGTACTTTCATCTACTGCGACGTACGCCAAAATTGAATCACCTACCTATCTCCTTCACGACTCGTTTTAGCACATTCCATTCTGCTGTGAATCAACGTCTGCTCATGTTCGGTTGATACTTCTGCAAATAATCATTGAATATCTAACTGCTTCCTTCATCGCTTCACGTGACCGTTTTAGTGGCACTGAATGACTACACAGAGAGAGCGCTTGCACACTGGTTAACTGTGATTCCGTGTGACTGTTATATGTCACATTTTCATCTAATTTGCCAAATCGAAATGGGAAATCTGCACACTAGTACCAGACCGACTGTCGTGAATCTTTCAATCATGATGTAGTTAGGCGTGCAGTGTATATTTTCTAAACTCATTTTGCATGATTCTCTTTATGTATGCGCTTTAATGTGGCTTCCCGTTTATCTAATCTATATTTGCAGTCCCAAGGATATGCAAATCGACGATCTGGAGGAAACACTCAGTCAAGTGGTAAGCGGATTATTTTGAAATATCGTCAGGCAAGCTAGCCTTCACATCAAAAATAATCACCTGGAGTTTCATAAGTCTACTGATTGATTAGCCACACAATTTCCGCAGATCTTTCATCGAGACGTTTCTTCGTTTTTTTTTTCAACACAGTTCAGTTGTTAACATCTAGTTTTAAATAATATATATGTAAAATGAAACTCAATTTTTACATGTTCGGCTTCGTTGTTCTACGTAAACCATGTTCTAGGTTTCTGAATCAACACACTAAATGTGTTGAAGTAAACAACTGAGCAAAAATTAATTGCAACCGTCAAGATGAGGTGACACACTTAACTTCTAACACTGCACGATAACTGGTTCAGAAAATGAATGGTATCTGTTGATATCTCGTCTGAGCTTACCGATTCACTTTAAATGGAAACAGGAAAAAGCGACTGTTTATAAGTTGCTCATTTCCATTGTAACTACTCTGCTGATTTTATGCTCTACACAGAACCAGTGCTAGAGTTAATGTTTGACTTATTTGCTGCCTCATGTAATCCCACGTTCTTTTAATGAATTCCGTTCGTCGAGGCGACCTAGTGGACGCACCGAACGCAACAGTAAGATGCATAAATGTTGAACATTATGTGTCTCTTACATTCTGTGATCTAAACGTTCGTTTGTTGATCCTTCCGAAGTTTTGGAACTTCGTGAGGCAGAGCTGTCTGTTCATGTCCAATTCCATAGATGTGTAAAGATGAAACAACAGCAGGGGTGGTGCATCATTAAACTGTAGTTACAACGTAAGGAGTCACAGATCGGCACACAGGTCCGCTGTCACCTGTATGTACTCTCATACTGACTTTGACTCACGATAAATAACAAATATTGAAGACTGAAGTCATTGTTTTGATGAATCTTTTACAAAGTGCGAATAAGAAAATGGCATACCTTTTTTTTCTTCAGCCTGAAACCATCGAGGCATGTGCTTACATTACGTTGCATATGTCCACCCAACCGTTTTCTCCGATAATGGAGAAAGTTTGTCCAATTGTTAGAGAATCCACGTTCTGGTTGCATATCACAAAAAGGGTAGAACCACCGGGTTTAAGTTTTGCATCAACAAGTTTGGCATTTATTGTGCGAAGCGCCTGTCATTTGAATCGGATTGGTGTACAATGGCTTGCTTACTCAGGTTCTCTGTTTGGCTTTCATTTTGTTCTCTTCAATCGTTTAGTGTTAGTAATTGTCCGTTCGAAACACACACGTATTGTGTTACTTTGCATCTAATTACCTTGGGCATTTTCGTTTGGTCAGAGGAGCCAAGTATGCTTCGTTGATGTACATTTCCCGAAAATGTCTTGCAATTTGCTCACCATTATAAGTTTCAAGTGTTGGCGTGCTCAAAATGACGGTGCCCATCCCCACACGCGAGATTTGTACACCCGCAGGTTACTGTGACTACTCTAGGTAGGTAGGGTATCAAATTGCGAAGTATTTCGTACTGCTTCCAGAACTTGACGTTAGTCTTGTTCTGTTTTAATTCCTGCCACTGGCTTTTGCGTTAATACTGTCTGGCGTTTATGTGGGGATAGTTTTTGTCCAATTGAATTTCATGCACACTATCTCAGACGTTTTTAACGCACATGGAACGTGCATTGTTTGGTCTCCCCATAAGCTACCTGTGTTTATTAGTCACGTTTTACAATATTTAGTTGTGTATATCTGTTAGAAACAGATTGCCTGTTTCGTATCCTGCCCTGTTTAGATTCTTTTACTGAAGGTGACGTTCGTTTTCAGTGGAAAATAGAAGTGTGTTCAACCACTGCACTTACTTTGACTCTGCTAAGTTGGACTACTGTCGCAAGTTGGTCTGGTTTGCTGAGAGGAAAATCCATGAGATAATTCACGTCATTGAGCAACTTTGACGAAGCTCTAGGTTTTGTTATCCAATTGGGATATATCTTATTAATTCGTGTCTGCCATTCAACCTCATCATGAGTATGTTCATTGCGCTGAGGAGGAGGTCCCTCTGGTTGTCCCCGTGCATCTTAGTACATTAAAGTTGTCCTTCTGTTTAATCTTTGATACCATTTTGTATAACTTAGCTGCTTAGCTAACACGGATCCAGTACGATCCAGTAACGGAACGGGCTTGTTTACCTTTCATCGAGACCAGTTGACAAAAAGTCAGTGTGTTCATTCGTGTATTGATGCCTGGTCTGATTGGCCTCGGCTTGTCACACTTTAAGTTACTAAAACACTTACAGTAGTTCGAACTCTATTTTTCTGTTCACTCTTATCTATGTTGATACATCGATGTCTGGTGCTCGATCGTCATTTAAGTTTCTGTTTTACAATTTGCTTATATATATATATATATGTATATATATATATATATGCAACGTTCGCATTCCAGACTGTCAAACCTGTTGCAACGTTGTCATGAGAACGAGAAAGTTGCGAATAAGACTTGTTTTTTGTGATTGATCATCAAGTTAATGACAACACAATAAATATGGAAACAGCAACTACGGTGAGTCCGAACAACTGTTCGTAGAGGTTGTGGACGGCGTGCTTGTTATCAGTTACGCAATCGCCATTCCAAATTGTGGATCAGGGGAGATTAAGTATCCGCACGAACTTCTTCTGAGCACAGAGGTCAGGGTTCAGTAATCGGATTCTAATGGCCTCAGCAACGGTCAACATTCGGAATCTCACCGTTTTTTTGATCGATTTCTGGGCACTCGGTAGACAATCTGAAAGGCATTTTCCCTAATGACGGAATTATTAAGGTCGGCCAAATGAGCAACAATTTCGCTTTAAACCGTTCTAGTCACACCATGCAAGATGATGTTCACGCACTCTACCAGACAATCGCCTTGTAATACGACCAGTGTATAATGCTAGACAGAAGCAAGCAAATGAATACACACAACAGCTGGTTGTAGAACATGGAGGTTTGTTTTTGAATCGTAACATGATAACGGGTGTTAAACGGAAACTCAGGCACAATTGAGGGGCAGGGGAGATTGTTTCGACTGACGTTCTGAACTTTCATGAGATAAATTCGACCATGGGATCTCCCTTGAAAGGAAGGCCAATAAATGGAAGTTTCTTATTCACAGACGGTGACTTAAGTTTCGACTCTACCGTCTGCATCAGCTTCTGAATGAAACGCATTGGGTAGCCATTCTGCATGAACACTTCTTGTAGATAGTCTAGCTCAGCTTGTAAAGTGTCAAGGGTGCAGATCTTTAACGTCCCAGCCGTCAGACATCGCATGGGGTTTTGCTTTTGATTTAGCGGAACAGAACTGTCAAGGTAAATGTGCCGGCCATTCTAAGTCTGCTTCTTGTGCACTTAATTTATCAACATCCAAAAAATTTATTTGGCCGTCGGTGTCTGATTTGTTAGTGATTTTAATAACTGTTGTGGGCTGAGTTTAAAGCTGCCATAACTCTGCTCATGTTGTAATTCTCAATGGACTTTCAGAAGGTGATGTAGCCGGCAGAGTTGAAACTTAAATCACCTTCTGTGAATAAGAAACTTGTGTTCATTAGTCAACGGTCTTACGAATGCTGGCTCACCTCTATCTGTGATTTACTGTCATATCCCAGAGCGCTTTCAACCAGCAGTGCGGATGGTTGCGAACTTCCCAACTTGGTAGGCGAAGCTTAAGCTTTAAATAAACATTGAGTCAAAATTGTGTTCAATTTTCCTATGGTATGTTTGACTAGTTAATTCAAATTACGTTGCATTGCAGAAATAAATCAGCGTTTAAAGGACGAGGGTGACTGTTTCCTTTCAGATGAACGTCTTCAAGTATATCGAGGACAAAGATGTCTTTCAAAAGTTTTATAGCAAAACGTTAGCCCGTCGTCTGGTCTACAATCAATCCATTTCCGAGGACGCGGAAGCATCCATGATTTCTAAACTGAAAGAAGCGTGCGGGTTCGAATACACAGCTAAACTTCAGCGCATGTTCCAAGACGTGAACGCCACCCGGGAACTGAATGCAAAGTTTTCCGACTACGTTCAGTCTCGAGAATCTGCGTCTGGAACTCTTCTTCTGAAAGGAGGTAAGTCGGTTCTTAGTTCAGTGTGTCATTGGTTCTTAGCATTCAGTATATTAGGACTCAATATTTAAGTTTCTCCGTTACAAGCAAATGCCCCCTCCAATAACTGTATCCAGCCTGCATATTTGTGTGTGTATGTGCTGTTGTTGTGACATGCTATCTTTCCTTTTCTTCATCTCTGTTGGTGTATCAAATGGTGAATGTTTTGCTTGTTCTTCAGTCTAACTTTACATTTTAGGTTCTCTTCTTCCTCCTATATTGGGTAGAATAATATGTACGCCTACATTCATCTACTTCTTACATTGTGTTTTCAGCGCTTTTCTTCCCAGTTTAGATCTCACCACTGGGGTCTGTTTATTTTCTGAGAAAAAGGTTTTTTTTACTCTCGCACTGGTCTACCAACTGATTAACCATCATTACTCGGTTCATCACAAAGGTCTCAACTCACATACCTCCTTGTCTTATTCCTTCGGGTTTACAGTGGATATTTGGTGTCAGTGAAACCACGAATGAAGCAACACAAGCCACTTGTGGTGAATGTTATGCGCAAGCGTCTCTTGACCTCGGTCTGTGTGGCAGGCTAGTCCGAAAAGTATGGCACCAACCATGTGTTCTGTTCATACTTTAATGGTCCTAATATGCATAACCCACTGTCATGGACAGCATGTGTTAGTGGCCAATGCTAATATTTAACTGACAAACATTTAAAACACTGAGTTCCCTTGACCAAGTTCACCAATAACGAATGAAGACATATATCACGGAATGTTAATATTTCGTTTACTCTCTTCACACACGAGCGTAAAACATTAAAATATGTAGGGCGTGCAAGTAGCAACAATATTGGAGACGGTTAACCGTTGAACTTTACGTGACTGTTATCAGTTCCAAGCCAAACAAACTGTCTGAGTCAACAGTTTATGCACACACACGTGGCCGGACGGCGAGTACTAATTAGCATTCCCTCGAAGAACACGAGCGATTTCGGACTCTTTTTGCACAATAGCACGTCAACTAAGTAATTGGTGTCTTAACATTTCATGACATATGTCTTCTTTTGTTATTGGTGACATACATTGATTAAAATTCCTGATTTATGCTTTAAATAAGAGGGAGGTATTGGACGTGAGTCTTAAAAAAGACTTCATGTGAGCTCAGTCTAAGTGCGTACACGCTAGAAACCAACAGGTGAGTTACAGTGAGATTACGACGGCATTTTTGACATCTTTGGTTTTTTGTTATTCTTTTTTATCAGATATTCTTGTCACACTGTCAGCTCAGTCAAACAACGAAAACATCTACTTTTCTCAATCCCGTTAATCACCAACTAGTTAATTGAACGGCTGGTTTCCAAGTCCCGTACTCCATGATAGCGGTTTTCTTCTCATCACTCCAGTCATAAATTGCTATGAACATGAGTCTTTCTGTGTTCATTCTGTGTGTGTTCCACGCATGTGAGGGCCTACACTGTGAGTCATTCAACCTCCACACTTATGGGCGTGTCTCTTTGTTAACGCACAAACGATTGGATCAGGAACACAACAATTCTTTTATTGACTTGCCTCTTACTACGTTATCCGTAACGTGACTTCAAATCTCTTGTCATGTCGCTTGTATTTTCTTTCTTTCAGTGGATTTCAATATCATGATCCTCAGCTCAAATGCGTGGCCATATCAAGCACAGACCCCTTTTTCTATCCCACCTGAGGTTAGTTTGTGTTTTCCTCTGTCGAGAATATTGAGCACAAATTGTTATCTCTAGCTTGAAAATATTCTCCTTCGGAGTCACGAGCATATATTGATTAATTGTTGAAGCCTATATTCTTTACGTTTTCATATGTTTATCGTGATAAGATAAATTCCGTGAAGCGTAATCTGCCATTGGTCGCACTGAAGTAACTGTCCATTTAAACGGGGACTTGTTCTGCCAGTCGCCCGGTTTAGTTCGTTCAAACAAAAAAAGAATGCAACTTTTGTCTTCAGCTCATTCGTTAGCATAGGTGCTTGTAGATATGTTGTGAAACTCGGTCTGAATATTCATACTCCACTAGCCTCGATGAGTCTGTGGAAGCCAGTCGAAACCGAGGTCTACCAGAGTAGGTGAACAAAGAGCACTTACTGTTTCCTACTAGAGACATCTGATTTCCGGTAGCATTGATCACTTCATGAACTGCTGTGACTTATTGGACAGTTAGATGTTTCTTGGGTCCTTGCGTTTTTATTTTGGAATATTAATCTTTGCTGCTTCTGCATTTTACGTTGCAAGTCGTTGAGTTTAGACTATACTGTATGCTGTCGTTTAACGCTACTCTTATGTTTCCTGTGAAATATGACTCATTTTTATTAAGTCGATTGAATGCAGTGATTTGGTTGCCAGTGATTCAGTCTTCTTCCGCGCGCGCGCGTGTATACACATCTGTTCATAAGTGACTGTTGTTTTTTCAAACTTGTTTCAGTTGGAGCAGTGCCATACGTGTTTCTTGTCATTCTACCAAGAACATCATACAGGACGCAAGCTTAACTGGTGTTATCATTTATCCCGTGGCGAAGTGGTCACGAACTATACGAAAATTCGTTACACTTTTCAAGTAGGTGTCTTCTATTGGTTTTGATTGAGTCGGAGTTCGTTGTTGGTATGCTTTTCAAATCTATGTATGTGAGCCTAGGCTCCATACCTCTTATGCACTGAACTGTATGTTTGCAGTAACTGTCGTTCTAAACACACTGTTCCTTGATGTTTGATCGTTTGTCGAACTTGAAAAGTAAACCACAGACGTTTCATCATCATTGTTGGTGTATATATCTGTGAGATCAAGTAAACACCTAAAACATCAGCAAGACCAACAAAAACATTCTCAACCATCTCAGGCTGTTCTCAATGTGCTCCTCTCGTACATCTTGAAATCCATTCACTTCATCGATCGTTTCATACTGGTTTTCTGTGTGTATGCGTATAACAAAGCTTGGTTTGAGTTGTACATTATGGAGGGAATGAAGAAAAAATGGATGATTGTATTTAGTATACAATAAACTCCAGTTAGTGGCAAATCTGACATCTGCAGCTATTGATTTTGTTGATCTATGCGTCCTCAGTCGAGGAGGCGCGCTGGGTCGACGGAGACTTGGAAACTTAGTTTTCTTTCATTCGGATGATGTTCTCAGGATGTTCGTTTAGTGACCACTGGGTGTGGTGGGTGCACCGTGGCAGCACGACGGCGTTCACCGACTTGTCTTCCGGACTGACACTCTGTTGATCCCTGAAGATAATGGTCACCTCTTGTGCTTCGTTGGCTTGGTCACATCTTACAAATGTCAGCTGACCGCCTTGCGCACCTTGTCTTGTTTACGAATGGTGAGTTAAACTGAAAGCGGCAATCTGGTGGATTCGGTATATGAAGACACTGCCGATGAAGCTTGTTTCAGTAGAACGTTTCTGGCTGGGTTCCAAAGGACGATGGATTAAGAGACTTTCTGATTGGGCAAGGGATACGAGTCGACTGCACTTGTGTTGCAATTTTGTGTGTATCAGTGTAATATTGTGGTACGTCTTCCTCCTTGTGGTCTTTTTTTGTCAATTATAATTAGCTTAAGCCTTAAAATTATTTGTTTCATGCTTGGGCGTCGAGTTATTCTCTACCTAATGTACCACCTTCTCTCATCTGAATCTATACCAGTCGGACGATTGTATGTCCTACGCTTGTAATGGATCTGTTGTCATCATCATCATAGACACTGTACGTTGTTTGTGCAAAACAAACAATAACGCTGAGGGTCAAACGAAATAACTTACAATATTTCAAGAAGGTGTTATACGTTTACAATTAAACCACCTACAATAAAAGTACTTCTGACGGATCCGATCTGAGTTCACCGTGGAGGTGATCCGTAAGACAAGCAATCCCGGAACTACGCCTAAACAGATGATGGTCCCCGCTTACTTCAGGAAATCAATGCACCGAGAGCGCGTATGCGCACTGAGAACGAATAGACCCATCATCCTCGGCGTACATATATGTGCAAACAAAATAAAGTGTGTGCGTGAAATTAAAAAAAAATTTAATTACTCAGTGCATGAACTCTAGCGGACGAACTCTGTGGCGAACGGTCATGTTAGCTACGGAGATTTTCCGGTTGATATTCCTGAGGGTCTTTCGTTTATCATTTCTGTTGTACACATGATGATCCCACTATACTTGAGTGAACAGTGACTGCCTAACTACAGCGATTTTAACTCGTCGACTGGTTCAGAAGTGAAACTAGCAAAATCCTTGGCGTGGAAAGACATCCGGCCGTCTACAATTTCCGGCTCTTGAAGTGGCGTAACTTGTTCATATACCTTGAACCCTGTCTGTCTGACCAAGTGACTCGAAGTAGATGGCTACATTTCTAGGATAGGTTGGAATATTTTGCATGGTAGAGCCCTTTTTCACCATAAAATATCCGTTTTTATTTTTTCGTTGCCGCGCTTGCAACATGCAAGTTCTATCTTCGATACAATGTATCATCCTCATCGCAAATACATGTGTGTCCATTATGTCTGTCTTGCTGCAGTGCACGTCTTTTGATGTAAAAGTTCAAACTATATTTTAATATCTTAGTTTGATGTTTCGTTCTAACTCTTTGTCCAGACCGTGCAGTGACCCACTTATCTCCCATATAGTACACATTTTCATACCTTTGTGGGCAGTTCGATGAACCAATCAGTCTTTAGGAACCTGAATCGATAGGCTAGTGTCAAAGTGATTGTATTTGCGATTCTTGACATCTGGAATACCTTAGATAGTTTGAAATAGTCTGATGGCGTATTCGTCTACACTGATGTTCCCCAAGGTGAACAATACAGTGAGTCTTCTAAAAATGTTTTAGCTTGATATTAATAAATTAATAAAATTACAAAAGGCGTATCGATTGTAATGCGTTTTTGATTGATTTTACTGACTAATTTTCAAGTTTTTACTGTTCTGATTTTATGTATGTTGAGTGTGCGGAAGGGGCGATACCGTTGTGTTTAGAGAAGTTAACTAACAAGCTGTTGAAAAAGTTTAAACACCATTTACCTACACGCGATAGCAAATCGTATGTTCGATCTTTGTTAGACGCTTTCCTTAGTGGTTATGTTTTTATATGTGGTGTGTAAGTTAATCGGTTTTATGTTGCCACCAAAAATTGTCGACGGTAGGAGTTACCTTCAGATTGTGTCAAGTGTGCATCAGTCCTAGATCTGCATGTTTTCCAGGTGCTGGTTCACTACCCATTTCCGTGACTGATTCGTGCATCATATCCGTTCATGTGTTTTTTTCTGCCCAGCGTTAATTCCGCCTGTTTATCCGTTATCAACATGTGACAATCTTTATCAAGTTTTTGGACTTTACGGCTTGTGTATAGGTTATTATCGACACTGTTTGCTCATATTACCTATCTATTTTCTCTTGAACTATTACTAGTTCAACGTGTTTGACTTATGGGCATCGAAGGTGAAATCTGACCATCTCCCTGTGCTTTAATCATTGGGAGGCGTTTTCTGACAGGTCCGTCCTACACCAGTTTATGCACGATAATACGTGCTTGGTTGGTTGATTGGAAATGTCAGCGAACTGAATTTGGGACTGGGGTTCACATGATCAGTCGATTCGCCTGCTGTCCACTGGGTCGTGGTTTAAAGGATTGAGGTCCAGTTAGTCGTGCTTTATATGTCATAATTTCAAATTTCGTCTAAAAACAGAGTCTGTTCTATTTACTCAGGGTTTGCGTTGTGTTTTAATAGTCTTAATCAGTCGCGTTACTCCGAAACGCCATACCATCCAGACCTTAGCGAATGATTGATTTATCCCTTCCGCTGTCACATCAGTTATACTGATCTACGCACCTTAAAGAGTGATCGGATCCTTCAAGTTGGTGCATTTCATCGTATTTTGTCATTTGTGAGTGTAATTCGATGTTACCGACTGGTACACACACGACAACAGGTTCGAACCCTGACTATATCAATTGCTCCCACTGTCTAGGTTTGAACAGTATGTTAGCATCATTCTCCTACATGTGGCCCAGTATGCGACTTGACAGTCCTGTAGTGTACAGCTGACAGTACAACGTTATAGTTTATCTTGTTGAGTCAATCTGACTCTATGAGCCTCATGTTTGGGGATTTTGCACTATCGGTCATTCGTTGTGTAGTGCAAAATTGAGGACGTTCTAACATTTGAGGTCTCTGTCATATAATCACTGCGTGTGACAGACGTTACTTGTATGCATGTAAACATCATTGTGATTGCATGCCTTCATTACACTCATTTTTTTAGTTATTTGTTGTTTGTCTGGTTACCATTTTTCACTCAGTAGTCGAGTTCTACGCATTCTCAAACTATGCAATCACGTGGATTGCCAATGCTTCTTAATGTTTTACGTGATTGTTTTTTCAAATAACTTTTTGCAGCTCCTGTTATAGAATTTATTTTGTCCTTTTTTATTACACATATTGCACTCCTGTGTAAGGTTTGCCATTCACATTCATTCTCCCTTGGATCCCAAGGAGACGTTTTTAGTTGCCACTTTTTGCCATACACTCCCCAAACAAATAATTTTGCCATCTGCTATCCTGGCTTCTGTTGCCTAGGTGTCCACGTACCAGATGTCCATATTGATGTTGTATAATTCTGCATTGGTGCACTCGGTGAGCAGTATCCAGTCTCAAACTTCTATCGAGCTGCCAACGCTACTACAAATTCTCCAGATACTCCTGAAGGCTAAGGTGTTACGCATTGCTAGTGAGACGGCTGCTTCGACTGGGATGATAGCCACATCAAGCGGTGCAAATAACGAAGATTCCCAGGATTCGCAACTCACTGCAGAGACTCATTTGGCTTTATATACTGACTATAAAAAGTGGGTCGATTTCATAACAAAGGCTTTGTTATTTGTGTTTATTGTCATTTGTCACATGAATTCAAGTCACGTTGGTAAAACACGAGACTAGTGATCTGCCAATTCTTTTAATGGATCGTCGGCATTTCTCCCGCTATCGTATTATACTCGTAGGCATCGTTAATATTTGCTCGCGTGATCATGCTGTTGGTTCCTGATGGGATACAACTGACATGCCAAATTCGATAGTTTTATTCTTTCTCCTCGACAGTATGTACATCATTATTTGTCTCTGGCATGAACAGGCTTCGAGTATAGGAATGTCTTTCAAAGTGAACCAGTTCAGCAGTTCATATGAATTACAAAACTGAAGTGTTGTTTATCTTGTAACTCTCACACTGAGTTACATGGTTTCCTTTACCAACTCACCTCCTCAAACGCCAGGTCACCGGTCATCTAGTTCGGGCATATTTTCTCTGTTGTTCTATGGCCTCTTCCACTGCGTGCATTACATCGGTTTCATTGCCTCAGCCGACTGCTCATACTTTTCAGTTGACCAGTTGACGCAATCATTTACGACCCGTTCTATCTGTTTTTCCATCAACCGCTCATTGATCGAGTTTTCTATATATAGAAGAAAAAAACTGTTGCTTATAAAGTTATTCTTATGTGGTTTGGTCGACACTTACTGTCACGGTCACCAGATCAGCTGTTTAATCAGATGACCCATAGTTTCTCTGTCTGTCTGTCTGTCCAGTATTTTTATTCATACCCCCAGCTGTTTGCTTTTCATTCACGGCGTTCTCTTGTGTTTGTGTGTATGTTTGGAATGTCGCTTTCTGTACTGTTCGCTTGTCAGCCGAATAACTATGTGCCTTTTTTTGGATTCTTTCGGCGAACTTCCTATTAGATAATGTGATCTGACACTTATCCAAATTGTTTCATTCTATCACTCTTTAGCAAACGTCACTTTTTTTTGTTAGTTTCTTAGCCTGTCTGTCCAATATTTCACTTCCTCTATATGCTCATTTTCACATTCCAGTTGTCACGTGTCTAAGGCATTTGTTCTTCTCCCATCGAAATGAGACAGCTTTACATCATTGTGCATTTAAATTAGGCTCGTGCAATTTGTCATCATGTCCATTCCTTCCTATTTTCTCATGCAGTTTTTCAAGCGTGTTCTCTTCGCATATATCTGTACGCATTTTCCAGTCCAATCTCTTTTCCATCTTCAGCAAACGTGTGCGCGTCTATCTAAATGTCCCGTTGAAGAGTGAAACGAAACAGGAAGCCGAACAGACTTTAGGCAATGTGGATTTAGATCG
This sequence comes from Paragonimus heterotremus, assembly GCA_013368495.1. NCBI lineage: Eukaryota > Metazoa > Platyhelminthes > Trematoda > Plagiorchiida > Troglotrematidae > Paragonimus > Paragonimus heterotremus. The sequence continues at coordinate 77,930 of LUCH01001635.1, forward strand.
CAAATTGTTTGTTCAAGTGAGTTCTTTGTTTGTCATTCTCCCTGATCTACTCATGTTTAAAAAAATTGAGTTTCCAATGTTCACTTTCAAACCGTAACTTCACGATCAGTTTCGTTTGTGTGTGCCCATGTGGTAGGGAAAGTCTGCATAATCTGACAATCCGAAACGGTTTGAGTCGACTGACATTAACAGGTTTTGAACGAGTTGCACGTGAGCACTAATTTTTCTCTGCATACTAACGCTTGCCTTTCTTTGTATAATCGGAGTCTAATGGATTAAGCGTCCACGAGATTATTCCCTAATTTTTCCTGGCGTGAGAAAATATTCCTGATTTCGCTGTTGCTCGTTTTGCTCCGTCTGTGTGTCGTCTTAAAGCTATCGCGATCATTTATTATGTTCGTGAGGTTGTCTATGTGAACAGTTTTTTCTCTTTGTGAATAATTCATCGGTCTGAGTTTCTCCGAAATAGGTTTGTGTCGGTTTGAGTGAACACTGAGACGCCATGTGGTGTGTTGCTTCACAAATTTGGTCATGTTAGATTTATCCTTCTGTTTTTTTTAATTCGTGATGTGAACTCATTTTGACGATTGGTAGCATTCATGTTGCGATTATTTTTTCGCCCCATTTACTCACTCTTAGATGCCAATAGTTCACCTATTAATGATGAGTTGTAGGGGAATTTGGTTTTCATGTAGATTGAACATCACCCACAGTTGGTCGCAACTGTCGCATTCCCATAGACTTTCCAGTCGACACTAAACTCGAGTTTCACTCTCATTAGAGCTTATCAGTAGTACATATCCTTCCCACTGCCAGGACTTAAACTGCGACCACGCTTTCATGAGTCAACCGTGTTAACCACTGCGCCATTGACCTCACATTAGGCACGACCGAATTATCATATGTGAACGCTCAACCATCATTACTCACATGCGAAAGTGACTGAGCATTCGTGTTGCAATTACCTTTTCGCTCCATTTACTCACTCTCACATGCCAATACTTCACCTATTGCGACTCCAAATCAACGCTTTTCCAAAGTCTTGTTTATTCTGACCATTGTTCCGAATCTCGTGCATTTTTTAAAATACCGTTCTTGACTACCATGCAACGTTGTCGTCCTACATTACAAGCAATGTCCCTCGTAAACTGTTATGCTTGTAAGACCTTTTCAGTGATTGACTTGACTTGGCATGCCTGTCTGTAGATTTTTTCGAATAGGCGTACGTCAGTCGTTTCTTATTTTTGATACACGCACATGCTGCTTGCGTGTAAAAAGAGTACGGTGTACTAGAAAACATCGAATTATGCATCCCTCTGCTAGGATATCTACTCTTATGATGTTTATTCGTAATTCCCCTATTGATTTGCCATATTGTTTATCTACCAGTCTGACTGGAGCTCCCGTTTACTTCATGGTTTGCAATTAGTCATGTTTACTGCAGTTGTTGTTCTTTGGATTATACGAGCTCCTCTTCCTCAAGATGTTGAGATTTTTACAAACATCGATTAATGTATATGTTGTCGTTATGGTAGAGATGATATGTTTTTTTTTTCAAGAAAACTCTCACTTATTACTTATTATCACAAACTGTTGCGTCTCACAGAGTCATCCGGTGTGCGGATGTTTGACCACACTAATACGACAAACTGAACCCCAGTTAGTCGAACGCCACCAAAACCGTATGGAAAACACGACCTCTGCAAGGGATTGTATTCACATCCAAACCGAACGTTGCAAAATGCCAATCCTGATATTCCAGGGCCCGACCTATGTCAATATTAACTGTTTCATTAAAACTAGAACAAATAGACCAACGGAGTTTTGAAGAACTGACAGTAAAATGGGTTTTCGTTATTGTGGCGCAAAAATTTAAATTCAATACTTTTTGAAAAGTATAGGGAAAGTGGCTTTTGAGAAAATTCAACCTACCCGAACACAAACGTTGTCTCCTACTGACTTGGAATATATGTGGCCTTGTGTATCACATAACAGCAGGGCTCAGATCATTGTTTTGAGTTAACACCTTCCATGAATGTGATCACCATCTGGAAATTATCATTACCCTCTCCACGTGTTTCAGGCTTGTATTGTACGCATCATGAAGACAAGGAAAGTGATGAAACATCAACAACTGATTAATGAAGTAATAACCCAATTATCAACTCGATTCAAACCGGCTATTACACTAATCAAGGTTGGTTTATTTGCTTTTCGATTTGCTCATTTGTTTCTTGTGTGTATACCTTATTCCGTCTTTTTTACCACGCTCCAAGTAAACGTTTGTGCGTTGGTTTTGTTCCCGTACGACTGAGTTCCCTCAGAAGTCGTGGAATTTTTCTAAATACATGCCAGCTCCGAACAGCTGCCAACTACACTCTGTCTCATAACTATAACAGAGAGCTCGTTTTCTGTTATCAATCATCGGACTGACTACAGCACAGTCATGTAAAAGTTGGTCACATGTGAAATATACTACGTTAATGGATCAATGGATATGTCATCAGTGTCAGAAGAGTAAGATTTTGAGGCCCAGATACGTACCAGCTAACAAATCGGCTGTACAAAATTTGATTGAGTTCCAAGATAGTTATCACAATCGCACGATCTACTCATCCCGGACATGAACTCAAGGCCACAGAAGATTAAAAGTTTTTGAGTAAATAGTGAAGAAGAGAGTGGGTAAATGGTAATGGTTTTTCCAGTTGCTAACAGATGGCTTTTGACCTGCTTGAAATGAACCGGTCATGTGTTTCGTAGATGAATACGACAAAGCTTATGGAGAATAAGGTGTTGTCCAACGGGATGGATCTTCTCTATCCCAATTTATTGTAGTTTTTGTAACTCTTGAGTTGATGTACATGATTCTTCTCGGGATTGCAGTATAGTGTTTACTGGCATCAATGAACCTTTCAACTACTGTTTCACTTACACTATTCCAACTTTGCATAATACTTTATTGGGACGCATTTTTGACGAGTGCACTGATTGATAGCGGTGTGCGCACCTAGTTGGTGAGCCCCCAGTCTCTCTAACCGATTAGTACCTGAACTTAGAGATGACCAAAGCATAATCTCTATTTGATGGCCACTGTCTCGTTATCTTGGTTTCATTCGCACTGAAACACCTCATACTCATTAAAGTTAAAAGAGATGAGGATAGATTGAAATCATGTAAACCTGAAATACTTTTGACAAGCGACATTAAAAGTATTATTAGACAAGATTCAGGACAGCAGCTTTTAAGACTACAGCTAACAAAGGTCTTGTCGCTATTTCTCTGTCGAAAGTACGTCCGCTGATGATGTAGGGTTTGGTAGCTGAGTTGGCCTGTGGTTCACATTACCCGGACAAATTGGTTTCACAGTGGGATTCTATGCTACTGGACGAAATCTAGTTAAGATGGTCGAAACACTTAGAGTCGTTGATTGTGTAAAAAGTTAGAGGCCTGCAGTAAAAGGCTATATGGAGATTGATGTTGTTAAGAGGCGCATCTCCTAACAAGACAGCCAGGACGCATCACGCCACATCGATCGGCTGGCCCAGCTCGGATGGTATGGTCGTGGGTGGTGGTGTGCGGTCGAACGCCTGTGCGCTATCTGGACAGTGTTTCTTCTCGCGTTGCCTTCTGATGCCTCCTGTGACGTGATTTGCGCTGACATCCTGACTGCTATATATGACTTTAATTTGAATCTCTCTATGTCTGTCGGCTATCTATGGTAATTGTTTTGTCCGATAAGTCTAGAGCTTCTGTGGCCTAAGTTTTGTCTCGTTCGTCCAATAAACAGTGCAGCCGCGTCTCTTCTGATTTCTCGGTTTTAGGTCAAGCGATTGAGCGCGTAACCAAGGTGACCATCCAATAGTTGTGACTATATATGAGGGGGCTTTTGCCACTATGAAGAATTTGGTTGTTGGTATTATTGCACAGGAGCTAGAATTCCCAGTTCTTTTTTGGATCACTTTCAACATCATTGCTCCTGTTTTACATTGAAAAGCTGGGGTTCCAGTGATATAGCTCTAGGGTACCTGTGACCTCGAATACAGAAGGGTAGTTAATGAACCCTTAAAATGACACAATACTCTAGCCATCTCGAAGCCTACATCCTGATCTAATGACAAATCTTCATGGCTAACTAATCAGGTTTATTTATTGCATGACCATATTCACCAGCTGTGAGGTCAACTAAATGCAGACATTCACCGAACATAGGATGCTGAAAGCAGATAAAGACTTATGAGTCATATCACAAACTAACGTTTCATCGAAATTCTGAAAACATATCTAGGGTCTACGGTCTTTTAACTTCCAACACCTTGAGTGGATTTATGGGTGTTAGGTAGTAATGTTTACAACCGCATCAAAATATTACGGGATATTAACATCTCGTTTTCTCTGACTAACTACACAGTAAGAAAACGTTCTTTCCATTTAATTAATGGATTTGAGAATAACAAAAAGAACCAGTCTATCATAAACTGTTGATCAGCATCAAAACAATCAAACGTTCTGCGTGAACGATTTTTTCACGCACACACAGAGTAGCTTTTAATTCATTCTCATTCTTTGTCGCTATCTTGACATTTCGTATGAGAGACCGTTATCCTCAGTAGTGAGTTGTCGCTTTTTGTTTTCCTTTTTTTAAAAAACTGCACTTGTCTATGTAAAACTGTAGTCATTGCAGACAGTCTTACAACTATGCGAGACTTTTTTTATCATCGTGTCTGTTAACCGTATTGTCCCGTTTGTTGACTACATTGGATTGATATGTGATCCATATGCTTGAGGTTCGCTTACTTTATTTTTATGGATGGTTAGACCATATTCTAAATACACCAACTAAATCGTTTTCCGCTATGAACAATTTGTTGCTTTCACATTCGACTGTCGTACTATGAGATGTGAACAATCGACTGATTCACGTGTACATATAAATGCGGTTATCATTGAGACTGTCAAACTCAATTCTGCATGGCATAGCTGGAGATGCTAGCAAAGGTGACAGCTAATCCGGTTAAACGTTTTCATTGTGTGGTTGATTACTGGTAGATAGCACGGGATTTGGTCAATATCAACTGAACGTCACTCAGTTATTGTGTACTTTCGTATTTTCGTAGATTTTTCAACCAATCTCTTTTTGAAAAGAATCACCGTACTACAGTTTTATTCGTGTTAGAACACGTCAGTAGTGCAAATTCTTATCACAGGCGGGGGTTAAATTCTGATCACGCTTCCATGAAACATACGGGAAGTATGAAAAGTCATTCAAACCGTTTTACTACAATCCTGCTTTCACTCGCAACTAGGTCATTTATTTACGCTTTGTTATTAAATGTTTGGGTTTCGACATAAGCCTATTTTCAGTCGGGTCTCATTACCTCTATTCACTGTTGATGTCGCAGCCCACGATATACTGTTCATTCCTTCTTAAACTTCTTTTGCTTCATACATATGTGTTGCTTTCTTGATCTGCGGGACTTTTTAAATTACACTGCGGGTTCGAAGCCAGTTTCAGCAGATTTTACTAGAGTAATTTGTATTAGTCATTGTCGTCAGTTTCAAACGTTGATGGCCTTCGCCATTTTTCCTAGATCGCTCCGTCTCACAGGAGTTATTTCATATGCATGTTTGCCGGAAACATTATTCGTGTCCTACATAACTGTTGAACCCCTCTTTAGTTTAACCGTGATTCAGGTTGTCCAGACTACCTGTTAAAGTGAGCGAGTTCCTTCTGTCCTTAATAATGTCGTTCGGCTCACGCATCATACAACGTCCATTCTCAAGTGGTATGCTGAGTCCTATGCGATCTTATTAACGTCAGGTTAGTCGGCCAGCCAGACAAGGCATTCGAGTTAGACGGGGCTCGAACTGGTCATCATTACCGGACAAATTTTCGAGTTCACTTAATCGTGTGACAAACTGTCTTCAGATCGTCAGAACGATGTGTTCTATCACCACCCTAGCTATTTAATTCCGTTGTATTTGATCTGTTTGAACATGTTACACGTATCTGTTTATAACAAGCCTTCAGTATACTTTTTTCTTGTACCCGTTCTGTACGGTAGCGATGCATCACGGACCTCATCGATCGGGAATATCTGAAACGCGATAGCACCGAACGTGATACCTACGAATACTTAGCCTGATTCGTCCCACACCAATCACGTGATCCCGCATGTCTGATAACTTCGAACCGGTCTTGAATCGTTTAGTGGTATGTGCCGCCTGGGTTGTTTGGTTCCTCTGTTCTGGTTGTCATCGACCCTGTTCACTGGAAACCAGTCGCGACAGCGTCTACGATTTCCAACTGTGTATTTTTATTGACGTGAAACCCTCCCAGGATTCTGCATCGATTCTAGTAGTCCCTCCATATTTTTGTCATCCAACCATTCGTTTGTGCACAACCGTTTAACCATTCTTACACGTTATCGCGTACTTGATTCGGTCGGCTGAATTTCTGGATGCTTCTACTTCATTAGATCTCTGTTTTTACGTCTTGTGGAACGTGTATTTTTTCTGTCAACTCTCAATCTTTGCTGCTATGAGCAGAGAAATGCATTTTAACGATTGTCCATAAAAAAATCATGGGTTTTTTGGTGGACGTACAATTGACGTTCAGTCAGGCTGACGTAATGTCACTTTGCTTAATTCTTGAGAGGTTCTGAATGTGATATCCGTTTTCTCCTGGTCCATCTATGCACATTTGAAGTGGAACCGATCCGTTTGTCACGCCGAATTCGTATTGTTCTTTGTTCGTTGTTGCGCCGATGCCTCAAAATACTTATTTGATTGCTGTACAAAATTATTCTTCCTACATTACCTGTGGGGTACGGAAGGGTTGTATCTTTCAGTGGTTATTCATGATCTGGGTGTCTGAGCTGTATCGCCCTTGCCAGTTCAATAGTATCTCTTCGTCAAACTAGAGTTTCCCATCATTTCACGCAATGGTCCACTGGTGTTCAATAGTTTCCTTTCCTCTATTGCTTAAAGCTTATTCTCATAGAACCATGGAACAAAGCGGATGGTAAACATGTTTTCCGTAAAATCTCACCCATCTTTTACATTTGTACTATTTCAAAATAAGATGTTATCACAAACTATGTTTAGTGCTTATCAAAACTTATATTGTGCCCTCATTTTTTCATGTTTACGGAAGTCACTAAACGTTAACTGATTCCAAATCGATCAGGCGGGTCAATTAATGGTATCTGCTACTGAAACCGATAAACGAACTATTTGTGCTCTCACTTGACCTGCTTATGCAGTCGACTCGTAATGGCGGATCACTAGTGGTTAGACTTGGCTTCCAAACGGGCTGATCGATTTGGCGGAGCCTTCTGTAGATTGAGAAATTGGTTTACGCCGACTCGTTGGCTGTTATCGGTCATCCAGAGTTACGTTGATTACCGATTTTTTTCCTGTCCAGATTCAAGTTGGCCGATAAACCCTGATTTTTTAGACAAGTGCTTATCTATGCGACTCAAGTAGTTTGTCGAATAATCGTGAACGAATGAGTTGTAGACTTGTGATCTATATTTCTGATTCAGAATGATCAGTAGAGAGCCAATAAGTGACGTGTGTGAATTGGTCGTCTTCAATGTTCTCACAACGTGTTAATGATTCAGTCAATGTGTCTTCCTTTACTTTGACAATGTGATAACCTGATGGAGTTTTACAGAAAACACAACTATGCTACATTGTTCGTTGTTCTGATTAGTCCTTTTTACTGATTACGTTTCTCATCAATAGTAAAGAGTAGGCTGAAACCAAAAACGGCTTTCTGCAAAATGTTACGTCCTCGTCGAAATCCTGCACTGATTTGTACGAATTCGCATCATGACCAACTGCTCCGGCGGACAAATATAGTTCATACTTTGGTGCATCAGTGGACCTCTTGGGTTCTGCGCGATGACTCATTTGTGTCGTTGATTCAGCTCGTTCAGACCCTCCCCTATTTGACTGACGGTCGTTTGCCTTATGTCTATCGGTGTTATCAATAGACTGAATCTGTTGAATCAGGTGGTACACAACCGGTTGCTTCGTTCACACCCAATCTGTTGAAAAGGCGTGGTGTAACTTAGAAGTTCTCATAAAAATGTAGCATGGTAACACAACCAAGCTCAAGTCAAAATAAGACAAATGCGTCATGACTGTGAACATAACGCTATCAACTAGGTTTGATTTAACAGTGTAGCACCCATATTAGTCACATTGTTCACTCCGGTTGGTAACCTCCTCCTGTGGCTTAGGAATGTAAAGATTGGGCTCGATCTACTGTTGTCGTGAGGATGAGTGATCGTGCTATACTACTCACATCACTGCTACTCAGTAGGGATGCCAGAACATATATTTTGACATTGAAGTGTTCGCAGCAAAAATACAAGAAGAAACGTCGACGTGTAGCATCGCATGAAATGGTTCTTGGTACGTAAAGGAACTGAGCACTGACGTCTGTGGCAAGCGTGACGACCTGGGCCCAGTGCCGTACGCAGATGAGTGCTTTTGTTTGTGGTCTTGTTGAAACGCATAACCCACGTGTTGCTTTCCAGAATAAACAACCCTTGTGCCGTCCGCGTTCTTGGATCAAAACACTAGGTTGACTAGCACTTACCAGTTTCTCGATTCTAAATCGATCACTGGGAAGAACTTTGACCATTGGAACATGTCAAAAATGTTCACAACAAAAGACACTGGGACATATCCAATGTGATGCTTAGTATCACATTCGGAACTCTACACCGGTTTAAATGTTTTTGTTGATTCACGTTGAAAACAACTTACGACTTAAAACAACTGTTCACATCTTTCTTCAGCATAGCACATGGTTTCCCATTCACTTCCTCATCCAGATAGACTTGTTTTACGTGATCGGTTCAGCCTGAATCGCTCCTGTTCTAAAGGGTTTCCTATACAAGTCTCTCAAAAATACTCGGTAGCATATTATTTATTAGGAACTGGTCTACGAGTTTACTATTATTCAGCTACCCCATGGACCATTCACATTTTGGCACTCTACAACTCTGTGCATGACTAACTTGAGCATTCTGGTATCCGGCTTGTTAAGGAGAGTCCACATTTACCATCCGAAATCTCTCGTCTCAAGGCAATCATATTGAAACGCTTTCAAGAAGCTGACTTCAGTAAGTGTTCGGTTGGTTTTTGGACTAGCATGGAATGTTTTTATGATATGGTCACTAATAAGCACTTTTTGCGCAATCGAATCTATGGTTTGTAAACTGCATCTGACAACTGTTCTAAGCACTATTGAACATGGTTTAGTTTGTCCTGCTCTTCCTGGGCACACCAAAAAAAACCTTGCTACACTTCACATTTATTAAGCGCTTCCTTGGAACCATCTTTATTTATAACCCGTAGGCAATTATATTGCCACCGGGATCGATCAGGTAAAAACTGTGATCAAATGTTTCATTTGCCAGTGTATTGCACCGTTCGTGGCACTTGTGCTTCCAATGTTTCATCGTCCTATATTTTGCGCAGTTTCCTCTCATTGTTTGTCATTCTCTCAAATTATCGGTTTTCACCAACAACGGCAGACGACATATATCGCTAGACGATAGTATTTCATTTATTGGGTTCAGTCAGGAACGTGAAAAAAAAAAGTTAGAATACGTAGAACGTCTAGATAGCAAAAACAACAAAAACAGTCAGCGATTGGATTTACCTGTAACAATGATTGTCATCAGTTCCAGGACAGACAAATTGCTTGGGTCAATAGTTTATGCATGCATAGGGCCACACGACGAGTATTGATTAACATTGTCTCAGAGAAAGCCAACAATTTAGGACTCTGATTGCGTAATAAGACTTGGATCGAGTTGGCGGGATGAACAACGTGACCTGTTTAAATGATGTGCTTTGCAGTAGATGAGGTCGGATTGCGGCCTTGTTGCCATTGCGTCATCGCGTTCACCATCCATTCAGACATATGTTCAGCTATTCCTTATCGTAGGTACCGATTTCTTCTGTCCATGTAGCTGTCACTGCAAGTGAACTGATAGGTTACATATGAGACAAAACATTTCGGTAGATCACGGTTATGAACAAGTTGAGTGACAAACCTAGTTGTGAATAGTAACCGCAATACCTGTCAGAGCAGACTGTAACTCTCGACTCACGTCGCCTTTGAAAGGTGGGCTCAGAAAGACCCGCGGCTTAGAAACCGTACTCACGGCAGCCCTGATCAGTCCGTTCTGGTTGTGAATATCGATTAAACTCTCGGGATATCCGTTTGTGAACAGCACCTTCTCTAATCTCTCCTTTTTTCGCAAACAGTCGTCAGTGCAGATCTGTCGGGTTTTATGAAACAGGGTTCACGCCAGACCTCATTTGTAAGTAACTTGCGCAAAAGAAGAAAACTGCAAACCCTGACCGTTCCAAGTGGTCCTGCGGTGCAATGAGCGTTGTAGTGAGCCATTGTGTTGTCTGATGAGTGAAGTGTCTAGAAAACAGAAAGTGTCGTTTGTTTCTGCTTTGCGAGAAACAGAATGAACGGACCTAAAAAGATTTAAAAGTGAAACAAAATGAATATTAGTGGTACAAATTAAAGTCATCCACATATCATGTATACAGCCGGGCGGCACCACTAACATAGTGTAGTTGCAATTCAATCTCTCCTAAAAATATATCCGTTTTCATTTTACGTTTGCTCTCTATGTCTGAGTCTCTTCAACTTCGTGCTTCCCCGGTGGTTCGTTATAATCATGTGTGCACATCATTCACTGGTAAGCATTGTTTTATGTACACTCCGAGGAGTTCTGCACAATGTGCGTGGATCAAGCAATAAATCAGGAACAAAAGGTTTCAATAAAGCCAACAATAATTTCAATTCACTAGAGGTAACCGATTTGGGGTAGATTTCGAACAACCGGATGGCATCTGAAATACTAGA
>LUCH01001635.1:106763-125044 GCA_013368495.1 Paragonimus heterotremus
CGGACATACAACTAACCCATAAACGCGATAGCATAGCTCCCATTTGAAATTACTTCAACATCTAGTGTAAAGTGCAATGCAAACGCAACGTTACGGAAAATTACAAATCACGCTGTACCGAGCATTTCTGTAAGACGGGCATACGTTTTCCACCATGAAAATTCTGATGGAAGCATTTTCAGAACGCGGAATCAACTACGCAGGCCAACATGATGACTTTACTGGAAAAGGCATATCATTCGTTGCAGAAAACTTGTGAATGAGGCATTTTTAGGTATAGCCCATTTTTCTCATCGCAACAAAACTATTATACCCGACGAAGTCGTTGTGCTAGGATATGCATTTTGATATTTAACAAAAGTTCGAGAAGTCTCTTTTCGCGTTCAAATTGCCGTTTTCAACTCGTTTCGGCCTTGAGACGCCAATCCGGTTATCCGCACAACTACCGAAATTTTATACTGAGTATTTCCCATGCTGTATCATTCTTACTGAACCCATTTGAGTTTGAGTAGCTTCCAACACTGCAAGTTTGCTGAAAGGGCTCCCCGTGCCAGTCATTTCAGCTGTCTAAATACTACAAGATATCAAACCGTTCTGTAAGCACTTGTGCACGAGAAACATTTGTTGTGGTAGCTTGTTTGTCAGAAGACTTTCTGATGCAACATTGAACGTTCGATTTTTGCTGCATTTGTTTAACTGTCGGCGGGATCTTACGTACATACGACATAGTTTACTGTCAACACCGTCGGCCGCAGTCAAGGAGTGTGTCTGTGTTTGTACTTTTATTAATTGCTAGCTATTGCCGTGGAATCAGCTATAGTTATCCAGCTGCGTATCAGTTAAAGACAGCTCTTTTATAGCAGCTGTTGTCGGTACTGTTGTGATCTATCAGATCGCTTTTGTATTTTCCGTTTATTTTGTTGGCCTTTGTTGGGATGTCGTTGGGACTGTTGTGCTTGGTTTGATTATTATTTCGATCGCCGAAAGATGGCCCTGTGCTTAATTATGATCCTCGAATAACCCACATTAATCAACTTCACTAGTCCTACTAACGCTGCTGCTACCGCCTCTATTAATGTTAATCACCGTTGGCTCCGCAAATTTCTACATGCCGAGATTTAGCATCTCAGGTTTATAGTTTTTCTGAGTAGTTCAAACTTCCCACCAATCTTTAACCTGAAGACTTCAGTTTGGTCATGACCAAACCGCTGGCGGTTTAGTTGAATGGGCCCAATTCCGCTTTATTGTTCCCCAGTACCGATCGATGCTCCTTTGCTAAACTCTCTGTGAGGGCATATCCGTTGTTCAAATTTTCAGGGGTTTCCACATTCTCAACGGGAAACTTTATTCCACTGTATAATTTTTCAAGTGAAACCGTATCAGAAACCCACTTTTCTGAGCGCATCCTCATTAACTATTTCCGGTGGTATCACAGCTGATCGTAAAAAAGTCCAACTATACAGGAACCGTTAAGAATGACATACGACTGCATATTGCTGTTTAGAATCACCTATTAAAGTACGAAACAGGACTGTTAATGACCGTTCTAGTCAAAAGTTCATCCTCGACTGCTGCCACAAAGTACTCCACGAAAGTTTCAAAATGTAAGCTGAAGTGTTTATTTGACAGTTGAATCAATTAGTTTTGCTACTGCGGCTGTGGTTGGTTCCAAAGTTATTATTTAAAGGTCTGACAGATTCATTATGAGGCGATATTACCGTTCATTGTCTTTGAACGACAGAATCAGGCAGTGCTGGTGAAACATTGTGTTTTAATGAGAGAATATAGACAAAGAGGGGAAGGTATACCAATTAAGGAGTTTCATTGAACAGTAGCATGTAACTCTTGGTCTCATAACAATCTTATGATAAAACGAGTACTTGATGATAGTGCGGCTATTTTCAGTAAATTGCGCTAGAACGGCAATCGTAAAAGATACCTATGGTTGATATTAGAGCCGAAATACGTTCTGTTATGGTAGGCGTCCTGCCATGTCGCTTCCACTCTCTTGGTTCATGTATGGTAGAAATCAGCATGCCTCGTAGAAGCTGAGAAAAAGTTTCAAAGGATATTAGATCTGTGTGAATCCCGCACCAGTGTAGACAAGCAATGAGAAAAATTGGCAAGTGGGGTTTTTAAACGGCTTACAGATATCAATCCGTTTAAATATTGTTTCGGTATTCCTGAACAACATATTCAAGGGTCACCAACACCAGCAAACTGAGGTTTTTCATATGATAATTTCAAGGCAATTTTACATGGGCCACAGCAACCCTCAGAACTAGGCTGCCATATATAAGATAGAATTACTGCAGTGACGTTGAAACTACAGTTTTGAGGCCAGCAATAAAAGTGACGTGAAGAAACCTTTCAACTGCACGAAAGATAACAATCAAAACATGGACAATGTGCACCCAAAGTTGAACACAGCGCGTAAAAGCGCAGAAAAATCGAAGACGTAGTTAACTGAACTTAGGTCGTGCTTCTAACGGCTCCCAACCATCTTTCGATCGTCGGCGGGCAGTCATCAGAGGATCTCAAAGGCCTTGACTCCAACCGGCTGACGTTCAGTCGTAAGCAATGTCAACAGTTCAGTCAATATTTTCACAAGCAGTGCGCCTACAAACTTTGAAACACGGGACGCATACGGGATTACGTACGAAGCGTACTTACTAGAAGCTTCATTGGTGATATACTTGGCATCTTGCGCGCAGATAATGACATCTGTGCTTTTGGCCTAATGCTTCTACTACCAACCCATAAATCTTGTCCAATTGAAGTAACCCAGATTACCGTACCTCGTTATCAGAATTGCACATCATTCCACCTTCTAAACGGGTTCTCTGCGACAGTTTTCGAAGCAGTCAGTGGAAATGAAACGGAGCAGGTAGTATATTAATTAAAACGGCTGAATCATATTATCAGGAGGTGCAATCACAGACCGTAATTCTCTGCTAACAAAATCACCAAAATTATCCGGGTGACTTCTAAAAAGTGCCTCGTTACTGAGCCTGATAACTTCGCGGGTAATCGCCCGAAATTGCCCCTTGCCTTTGCTAGGATTTTCTAATTTTTTAAACAAAAAGGCTGATATAACAATCATTCATCCTCTACTTCGTGTCTTATGTACACACGCCATTGTGAAATTATTGGAAAACCACTTAATCCGTCGCAAACAGACCTGAAGAAATTAAGTTCCATGGACGTCTTCCAAATTGGGCTTTTTTGTTGATAATCCGTATACAATGAAAATGGTACAGAGCAAATGTTGAGGAGCTATGCGCAGTTTTCAATAATGCTAATCACGTGTTACTGCAGACCGGACGACCACTAGCCAACCAAGGTGTGTTTTGCACAATGCGGTATACAGTGATCGTTGTCATTCTTCTATTATGTACATTGGCAGGACACTAGCCTGGCTCGAAAATATGTTTCACATCACGGTACACCACAGACTGTCGTAAGTTGAAGGGATTTTTGGCTGCGACTCCCAAAAGATAAGTTGAAAAACAGAAAAGTATTACTAGTATAGTATCTGGTCAAGATGGTACTGGCGAGAAAGTTGGGATTGTTTTAGTACAGTTGTCCTGAATTTATTCGTGAATGTACGCACTTGCCCCCTGTTGGCACGGAGTGATTTTTCAGCCTTTCATTGTGCAACCATTCATGTACGACTACATTGTACTCCCCGTCTTTCACCTCTCGATTATGACCTCAAAAAGTGCGGAATCTGAAAAGCAATACGGTTACACACATACACGAGCAACAGGCTACCGCGCACAAATGAGTGGATTAGTTTGTTCACAACCCTAATTTTGCCGTGCGGTCCAAGAAATTTGTACTGGAATACCAACGCTTCCGGGATGGCTCTCGTCAGTTTGTGGCAAACCGATTCTCCATGGGACCTATCACCGCAGGCTGGCTGTCAGAATAACTGAGAATAGCTGCATGATTCATAGTGGTGATTTGCCAGTTTGCCTCGTGTGTCGCTGTCCCGCAGTTTTCTTCTAATTATATCATAATGTAAGCGGCAACTGAAAGTCTGCACACGTAGCTCTATTCTCCGTATCCTTCGGATGCTGCTCTCGTCACTCTGCAGCCGAAAAGTCCACCTTGCTCACCACACGACTCGATAAAATGCTTAGCTGATGCACCGTCTGGACCACATAACCCAGGCGTTCGTCTGTACTCGTGAATGTATGTGGCACTAAGGGATGGAATTAGGGACTGTCTGGCAGTCATCCAAGACAAATTAGTGAAGCTCTCGAACTATGATCTGCTGGGTTTGGGCTGCGTATAGTCACATCACGGATGAGTAAATTGTCGTTAGTCGACGTGACTTTGTCTGTACAGAGTATTAGTCCTACGAGATATGTTTTTGTAGAACGAAGCGCGCTTCCCAGCGCTCCCATGGAAAATGGGTTACGTGGAAATTAAGTGCATTTAACCTTTTGCTGGAATGCCTGATGGTGGTGTGTTTGATAAGGATCTATGGGCATGCTGTTTGCGAAGCCGGAATCAACAAAGGACACCCCAACTGGGGCACCACATTTGGTCATGACGTTTCACCATCAGCATAGGTGAACCGAAGCCTAGGATGTTTCTTACTATAAAGCGATGAACCATGGCAAACAATAGCACCTACATCTTTCTGCGGAGGCGGCTGATCCCTAACGTGTTAGATTCTGTAGAGTTTGATTCGCACCTAGCAGAAGTAATTCTTTCACACTTCCTACCTCAGAACGTCTCCGGACGTTGATTTCGTTAACGTCTGTTGCACCACTTTTCAGATTGCTGTGCTTTGTTCGGCAAATGCTGGGAGGCGGCCCCATTTTTTAATAGCTACCCTAAGATAAACTGGGTTGGTCATTTTTGTTCTTAAACCAGCTTCTGCCACCGATACCCTTACTCCTATTAAGTCTGAGCCCTGAACATATCTAAATATCAAAATAAGACATTCTTCTATATTTTTTATTGAGTAGCTTATAATTCTTATCATTTCTTGATGCGTAAACAATCGTTTCGCTCCGACCCAACCAATGACCATTTGTTTGAGTGAGCTCAGTTCCGTTTTACCGTCCCCCATTGTTGAGCGGCACCTGGTTGCCAAATTTGTTGCACGAGCACACTATTCTACTTTTTAGGGTTTTCCACATTCGATGTGAGATACTCAGTTTCCATGTACGGTAATTCAATTAGCACCGTATTAAATCTAGTTCTTACGATGGCCTTCCCATCAGCCGTTTCAAAGACAGATTATCTTCTCTGTCGTTTGATATTGAGAAAGGCATTTTTGGATCAACAGACTACGCGTAACTCAGTGTTAACTTGAATCGTGAGCGAACGATTCAATATCGGACCTATCAGTAAAATGGTGTACAACCCACCGCGAACCCCCATTATGCGAGCTTCATGAATTTCTCAGTGATCACTGCAGTGTCTGCCATCACGGATCACTTTTTCACCTCCCGCAACACCATCTTTCGGGAAATAGGTTTCGATGCCACCTATGAGTCCCTTGACGGAAGCAATTCCCGCAGCACCCGCTGGACTAAGGTCAAGGAGCTTGCGACGGTTAGTTACGTTAGAAAGGGCGCATTCGGGAGAAAAGTTTTTGAGGGACGGAAAATATGTACCATAAGTACAACAATTGTGGGTACATTAATGCAATTACGTAAAACCAGAGTTATGTAGGAAGTTTCCACGTAGTCTGGCAGCAAAGTAACCGAAAATACGTACAATCACCAGGAGGGTGCATCGTTCTTCAACAAATTTGAAGGCGGCCATAAAAACCCGGGTATATGACATGGCGGTCCTCGAAGCAAATTACTTTTCGACCGATTTTTGTCAACGACTGCGTAGCAGTCAGTAGGAACATAAACAACTGCACATAGCCGGGTTTCAGATGCCGCTAAACGAAAACAGAAACACTCAACCTCATGAAAATAACCAGTGGTGGTCGGTTGCAATTTAAGGTTAACAGTTTCACTCATCCATCCGGACATCTAGACGTGCAGCTAGTTGGGTCCATTTGAAGCTCGCAGTAGTTTGATTAGAAATGGGCTGAAAGGAGATCCAGTGTTCCTTGTCTGGCAACGCCGTCGGGTAGGTTGATTAAATCATGAATGTCAAAACTAACATCCTTTGCGGAATAACTTAAAAAAATTGGTCCATGGACATGCCTAATAGCGTGCTCGTGGAAGACTAATGCGACATAAAATAATAAATGTAAAGCCTGCTCGTGAAAGTGACCAAATAGGAAGATTGATACCACTTCACTTAGTCAAAATTGGTACAAGAAACAAGGCCCCAAATAAAACGAAAGACTCATTTCGGTGGTTCTCCAACTCTGAACCAAAATTAACAAGCGGCATTTTTGCGCAAACTAGGCAGAAACATACTCAGGACACGTCCCTTAATCATCCGACTTGTTTCTCAACCACACGGAAACCTTACGGCGGATATTGCTTCACGACGTACACAATATTCTACAAACTATACACAGAGAAACCAGTGAACAATTCGTAGCAATGAACTTGCTTATCAAAACCCAGGAAAATTTGTCGCCCAACAGCTATCTTGAATATGGTTGTTCCTCTAAAAAATGATACTGCGGTTTTCTAGCAACTCGAGAGTCAGCCCTGCCCAGACTATTGTTGTTCCGGTCTTCCCGAGTCAGTAGCTCTGCACGCGACAGGGATCGGTTTATCTTTTTTTAGCTGGTTCCTGCAGAAGGGAGGTTTGGGTGTTCGCTTGTTTAGCTGCATATTGCTTCACGTCCAAAGTAGCTCTGAAGCTCAATTTGTTGACAGCAACATTTCCAAAAAATGCTTAGAGAGATTGACATCAAAAGTTACGCAAGCATTTTAGACTGTCCTTTGAACTGAATGGTCACCACTTGATTTGTGATTATTGACAGTTGGTCCAGATTCAAAAAATGGAACTCAAATCTATGATTCATCTACGGGAATATCAGTAGACTATCGGGTCCAAGCTATTCACACATGCCACGTTGCGCCGGTTCATGACGCGTAGGTACTCTAACTTATCGACACACATGTGTGCGCAGTAAGTAATAAACAAGAAACAAAAATAAGAATAAATGGGGGGCCCGACGTATATTTTACAAAATTTAAAATGAGCCTCGTAGAACGCCCTACAAGGCTGATGAGACAGAATAATAACAACAATGTATATTTCTTACCGCATCTGTAAGTATCACACTTGGGTGAGCACGATAATTGCATATACTTACAGGCGATGCAAAAACAAATAATTGTGATATGGTAGGTGTGAAACCTGTCTGCAAGGCAGGCGTGTTCAAAGAGGAATGGATCGCGGTTCACAAAACTCTGACGCATGCATTAAGAGAGGACATAGATCGCGTGTTCCACGGATTCAATCCGGCAGGTGTGATGTTGCATTGATTTACCTTTACTAAGTTTATGTATGAACAGATATTGTGACATGCACGTCGGCCGTTTCTGTTCTACTTGTACGTTACACCTACGCACCAAATGTGGGGCAAAGTAAGAACACTGGGAGACGGCGTTCTTCAAAATTAGAGGTTCCAACAACAGCCTTCTAAAAAGCAACAACAAAAAGCAAGCATGAGCCGAAGACCCAGGAAGCCATTCACACGACTTACGCAAATGAAAACAAAGACGGCGTCGACAACACAACGGCACGCCTTGTTGCGCAATTCAAATTCGTCCGGTGCGCGCTTGCTGGATTCGACCGAACGTTGCAACGCCTCAAATATTCCAAGGTCACGTTGGAACATGCGTCTGTAGTTTGCAGTCAAAACCAGCAAGGCGCACGGATTGAATTTGACTTGTATAACAAAGCGTGCTGCTGCGTTATTGGTGCCGTTGTGGATTTCGTTTGTGTAAGTGGCGTGCATTGGTTACTGGGCCTTTGATTCATGCTTGTTTGTGTTACTTCCTTTTACTGGATTGTCGTTGGAACCCCTAATCCGGAAGAAGGATTTCTCCCGGTATCTCCACGTTGACCCTAAGTTGGTCCGCAAGTTTTACGGGTATCAGTGTAGAAACGGCTGGCTTCGATGTTACACCTCCAAGTGCACTGTCAAGAGGTTTCGCCGCAACTTGATGTAAATAGCAACTGGATAAGGTTGAAATCAGTCGGCTTGGGCGAAGGAAGATCAAAAACGCCCAAGTCTGGGGAATCACTTAGCCGACTTCACCGCAGAACTTCGTCGACTGCTGAGAAACATCCGAGACTTGAAAATATCACAAATATTTTGGCCAGTACGGAGTTTTGGGCGCCCATCTGTTGCAGACCTTTCTTTACATAACGAGTGTTTGTAGAAGTAGGAAGAATAACGCAGTTTTACGCGTTAAATGAGGAAATGGGCGATGATCATCTATACTGTAATGACCACTTTATATGTATTTTTTGACGAAGACCATGAGATTATCACTTGTTACGTTGGTTAACAAAATATACAAAGTTGGCAAGCAGGTACTGTAGTATTTCGCGATAAGTGGGTAGCCAACAGTCACTTCTAGAGTGATCAACACGTCATCATCAAGACTCCGTGCGTAGTTTTGATGCCGATTTGTTTTACAGAGCCTATCTTCCCAGCAAAATCCATATTTTATGACACGTAGATGTTGTCAAGCGGTTACTGAGGAGGGTTTGAGGCAGAGGAGTCAACACGAGTTGTGGTTTGAGATTTTAATACGATTGTGTAAAATATACTTGAGGAGAAGTTACTTTCCGCAAAGTTCCGTGTGAACAGCATTTGTGTGTTAATCAGTGATCGGCTAAAACCGACCACCATTAAAGGTAATCTGAAGAAGTACCACGGTAAATAGATTATTACAAATGGACATGCCAATATGTGCATAGATGTATGTCTGTCTTCACCACGCGCATGTTGTAAATTGAATTCGGTGTGAGACCATACTGCTGGAGATACTAATAAGTTCCCATCTTACATTTTCTAGCAATCTGGGCAGTGCATGCATAATGCCACACATTAATAGATTGATGTTGGATTTCCAACGGTTTCGTGGGTATGAACTGAATCAAGCATTAGAGGGGGTATAAGTGAAACATAGGGACACAATAAATTGTTTCACTTGAGCTGTTTTCGAAGGAAGCCTCATAACGAGGATGGGTATGAACGTCATAACCAGCTGACGGCAGAATTTATCCCAGGTAAAAAGTAAGGATGTTGAACACGGCGTTTTACATAAGCCCACTACGATGAACAGGATAAAAACGTATAGCCCAACATGTTTTCGATAATTCGTCTTCAGGCCGGCACAGTTGTATAAGGAGTTAACGGAGTTAAATGGATATATCGATCAGACCTATTACAAAGAAACTAGGCCACTGATCAGTCAGTTGATGGTAGCTTGAGTGGTCAGTTACGTCACGCTTCTCCATTGATTTGACCGCGCAGGTTGGTCATCGATCCGGTGGATTTGTGGCCGTGGTAGGTGCAGTACCTGAACAAACCGTTCTTGAAGGCAATACCGAGTCAACTGGCCGGATTATAATAGCCTTGGCATTACAAAGTATTATAAATTCGTCAGCTTTTGATGGGTTGCCTGGAACGCGATATACCGCTTTGAAGGCTTGTCGGTTTTCACCTGGTGTCCGCTTTCAACCAGATGAGCGAGGATGGCACTGTTGACCGATCGTGATTCTCCATGCCTCAACCACCGTGGATAATGTTCTCGGATCCGTTTTGAAAGTTGTCTTGACGTTTGATTAATGTAACCTGCTCCACAAAAACAAGTGAATGAGCAGATACACATAGATTAGGTCTAAACCGTCAGTCTATCTTTGTTATAGAACCTGAGAACTGTGGATGTGGAAAATTGAATACGGAGTTCAGCTGTAGCATAGGCCTTGCTAATCTTCTGGTTGAGCCTACCTGTCAGCCAATCTGCGGCACTGTCACCTTTGAACAGCACTCGAATAAACACAAGCTTCTTTCTCACGTAATGCACTTCAGCTTTAGGTGATATTCTGATCATATTTCTGGCGATAAATCGTTCCGGGTAGCCGTTATCATGACGGACGCTCTTTATGAATTGGAGTTCACTCTCTAACGTACACGCCGAACAAGCTTTGTATGTTCTATCAGTCAGACAGCGCACTAAATTTCTCTTCTGTTTTAGGGGTACAAAACTGTGAAGGCTCGGGTACTGACCCGTCCACGTCTTCTTGCGATGAATTCTGCTTTGAATGGTTCCGTCTATTCGTCGATGTAAGCAAACACCTAAGAAAGATATCTCACTTCAAATCCCCCCTTCAAGCTTAAACTGAACTGACTGGTGGACGTGACTGGATATATCGAGCACTGTGTACCCATTAGTATCCGAACCGGCTAAAATAAACCTGTCGTCTACGTATCGATGGTATTGACGGAACTGGGTGATGGTGGATTGAAGCCCAGTGCGTTCCAGCTTCCCCGTGAATATACCGGCCGAAAGAGGTCCGAGCGGGGATCCCATTGCTGCACGATCCGTCTGCCAATACAACACACCGCTGATCAGCAGTTGTATATCAAGTGTGCAACGGAGCAAAGGCTCTTTCAGCTTTAGTGGTGGTAAACCAACATCGATTCCGGTTTGAGACACGTAGCAACAGATAAAACTGACGGTTTCTAGCAGCAGTAGGTTTGTGTATATCGACACAACGTTTATGTGGTCTCCTGAGTAAGATATCTGGATTCTGCTGAAGCATCTTCAATGAGTTTTTGAAGGACTTGTCGAATTTTAACGAAATGTGGCGCAACGAGAATCAACAGCGGAAGATCTCGCAGATCAGGAACGGGAACTGTTAACTGCTTCCGTGAAACAGGTGGTTTCCAGACTGAATCAGAAGAAACGAGCTTCACTACCGCGAAGTCCCTGCTCCTCCAGACCTCGAGAAGAATTTCCGAGTCAACCAGAAAGGTACACACACAAGTTTTCCAACTCACATCTTGATCGTATCACAATCGAGGTGCTCTCGCTTGGTTCTAAGTTTTGCTGCCCACAACGTAAGAAAGAACGCCCAGAACTTGAGGTGCAATCTGAGAATCTTTCCTATCAGACGCAAGATTTAACCCCACGTTTGCTAGATAGCCCTGAATTATTTAAAACTACACTTGTCAACAACTGCCAGCTTACTGTAAACGTGCATCGAGACAGAGCAGGAATATAACCAGAAAGCACATGGATTTACTGAAGATGCTTCAACAGAATCCAGATATCTTACTCAGGAGGCCACATACATGAGCTAGAATTATTATTCTGAATCAAAGCAGTTACGGCGAGAAATTAATTGATACTCCTGCGGACTGTAGTTCATTGGAGTTGGTGTCGCGCTGTAAGCCTGATATGCCTTGGGTTTGAAGTCTGTTGACCTAATAGCTATTCAGGTTGAGAACCAGAGCTGAGCGGAATCGTCTTTCTTCGGGCATATTTCGGATGTGTTCGGATTTTGTGGGCCGGCGAATAGAATTTCGAAGCTCAGTCATGTGAAAATCAGACCCAACCCTATTCCCCCAAATGTTTGTCAATGTATATTCTGTCGCCCCTGTTTCTGGTTGTTAACTGGGCCTTGACCAAGATGTTTTTGTTTTAATGCGTCGGTTAACAGTTATGCGAATAGCCAGTTGCCGCTTGCTGTACTTTGCTTGGAGCTCGGCTCGTCCCTATTGTTTTCGAACCTGTTGGCTGCTTGATAGAACTCTGTTGGGTATGAATGTTATAGTATGCGATTATAGTCCATGCTTAGCCTATTTGGCATCAAATTGTAATTGTCTCTCTGAAGCGGACTGTCGATCGAAACTGCTGAGGTTGTTTAATTATTAACTTTTATAGTATGTCCAATAGTACCGTGACATTGTGAGCCAACCTAGTTCTGACTATTTGGGATCGTTGGATCATTGCTGCACGTTGCTCAACGTCTTCGTGAAAGATCGTACAACGGCAGTGATGCTAGGTCCTTTCGTATATTTCGTGCACATAAAGCGATGTTGGTAGGCTGGTGGAATGTGTTAATTACTCTGACATTTCCAGCAGACAGAAAGGGCCTGCCATGTCTGATGACGTCATATACGTCGTTTATGTACATGAGAAAAAGCAACGGCTTTGGCGTTGAGCAGCGTTTCTTATTTTGACTAGTCGAACTCGGCCTTCAAAGTGTCATGAAAGTCCGTCATACAAAGGGCCCTGCATGCTGGAAGGTGTTAATTTTCCCTGGGAGTGCCTATGAAAAGCACTACCAAAAGCCTTTTGCGTGTCCAACGGTGTGATAGTCACCGCACCCCCTACGCCGGTTGATGTCTTTATAGGGTTTGAGAATCCCAACTGACACGTCACGCAAAAAAGCCTGCTAAGGAAACCGCGCTGAGTGATGTTTGTAAGGTTTTGTGACCTTGAAACTCGACAGCGTGTGCTTTAATTATTCTTTCAAAAATTCCGGAGCATATTGGGCAACCTTTTTAGCGGGTCTCAGTAATTGACTTTTTCCGTTGGGGAAGGAAGGTGGTGGATAAAAAAAGATAAGATGAACAAATCAGATAAAAGGAGGAGTATATCCTCATCTAAGTCCTTGAAAGCCACCAGTTGGATACTGTAAAGCCCAGGACGAATTGAGTGTTTGGCAGTAGCTAACTGGAAGCAGACGCTCCTCGCACCAATCGAAACATTACTCAGATATATATGGGGTCAAACCGTCGCTCGCACGAACAGACCGAAAGTACGTGTGGCGCTATTGGTGTACGTATGCGTACACTCATGTAAAAGAAAAGCGCCATCACGTGCATCAGGCCCGTAATCTTGCGTACAGTATGAATTAGTCTTTTAGGAAGTATTTTATGCATCATACATTAAGTGAACGGAGGTTGTCTCCAGTTAACTACAAGCTCATTAAACCCGAGGAAAGCCGGTTACCTGCTTAGGTCCATTACGTGACCTTTCAAAGAAAATCGAACAGCGTATTTTGCACTGCAAAATGTTTTGTCGTTGCCCTTGTTATCTTACGTTTTTTGAGGTTTCTGTGATGAAAAGTTTATCGGGAAGTTACTTCAGATATAATTAATTACCGGTACAATAGGTACACGGAGGTGAACCTGACGACCCGCCCGCGTGTGACGTGATGCCGGTGGTGTGGAAGGGTTAGGCAAATCAACGGTCGCTGCGACGGATGGTTGTGAAGGGGTTCGGCCAGTACCGTCGTCTGTTCAAACGACCTTGGATTGATCACTCAGGACGATGTCGCGACGACCAGGACGATCGAATGTGAGGCATTTCGGGGTACGACGAAACACCTTAAAAGTGTCTGAATGAGGTTCCTGCAGCGGTTTTCGAGCGTCTTTATAGGCTACCATTACCTGTCAGTAAATAGCCAGATACCTGTGCGTTTGTGCAATTCCACTTTTTTTCGGCGGGTTTATAGTATACGCACCGCATATGTTGGACCAGATTGAGAACAAAATTGGGGGAAATAGAAGTTATCAAGTGAGAAGGCGGGACGACCTCGCCAGATAGATGCAGTGCACACCTGTAGACCAGTTCCAAATGGGTCACTGGAAGTTAGCATTCCTTGTGCTTCGGAACCCTGAGAGCACACATGGATGAACTTCACTCCGTACTCGGTTGTTAACTGCACAAAGCTAAACTGTACGGCCTGTGGAAAAGTTCTGCTTAACAATTCCATGGTGGTTGATATGGCTTAATACGAATGCGCTGGCACTCAGCAAAATTCCTCATTACTTCGAATGCTAAGCTCTCGGGTGATGGACAACAATCTGTCGTAAAGCTTTCAGAGAGTTCACCGTTCGTTACCCGAAGTTCCAAGAGAGCGTTCGCGACAGCTTCCGAGGAACGGTAGAATGGCATCAGGTGAGCTAGAAAGGGGATCAACAGGTTATGTAAGTTCGGCCGCGCGAAGGCGATAAAGCTCAAACTACATCGATGTGGACTACCAAGAACCCAGCGTCTGGTAGATCGAAGAAAGCGGCAGGGCTTTGCGTTCGTCAATGCGCCTTGGTGAGTTGGTGGTTTTGGCAAGCGAGTAACTAACGGTGAACCTTGGTTGTAACCTTGGAATAGACGAGTCGGTATGTTACCTGCATAAATTAACCCGAATATCAAAGGAACGAGAAGTTTTTGAGCTGGCCAAAGACGGCGCACCGGTAGGTTAAGGTATCAGATGTATGGAATCACCCGTGGTCTTATCACAGACATCTTTTGGTAGGGGTTTCCCCGAATTCCACTCTGACATTGTCTCCAGGACGTAAGAAGTCGTTGGGCGACAGAGAGACAGAATCAGTATCATCGAGCACTAAGAGCACAATTGAGCGATTATTAGGGAAGACGATCTACCTCAACCATTAACGTCGCTAGGGTCAACGCTTCAGGCATCCGCTCCACGCAAACTGAGTTCAGAGTTCTTCGAAAAAGCTTTGTCAGCCGCTCCCATATCCCGCCTCTGCGATTAACTTATGGTAGATCGAAATGACACGTGATATCTCTTCGTAGTAGCCTGACATTCACATCATTCTGGTTTAGCGGCCTATTCTAACTTTGAGGCTCTTTCTTAGCACACGTGAAATTTGAATCGTTGACCGAATACGTGTCAGCTGGTGTTCCTTCTATTCCGACAAACTGAATCAGTAGCAGAGGGAAAGAGTCGGTACTCATAGTCTGCTCGATCTCCAGATGGACTGCTCTAAGTCTCAAACACGCAAGTATTCCGGTATGTCTCGTCAATTGTCTGACCTCGTTCCCCCTTGATCGGACCAAAATCGTCCAAACCGACGTGTGGGAAGGGATGCCACCCAGGTCGTGCCCTCAGGATGAGAAGTGGGGCTATCAACTTTCTGCCAAAAACCACATTCTGGCTCTAACAAAAGACGCACAAGCTCAAGACTCTCTCAACCGTCGCTGCGCCACGTAGCACCCAAAGCTTTTGACGAGTAGATGCGGGCATATAAACCTTACCAGCAGGCTATTCCCTCAAACGAAAGGGGCGAATAATAGTATGCTACGTGGTGCATTCCGGGCAATATGGCGGGAAATTTTCAATCATATACCAGAACCGAAGTATACGACCTTTCACTCACTCGGGAGGAACCGCCAATTGCAACAGGGTGTGGTTTATAAAGGTTGCCTCCATTCAGTGTCTCTCTTCCCAGGAGCACACAAGTTGTAAAAAATTCGCACTTCGAGTGGAAAGGCAACTGGCTCTAGAATCCACGCAACATCCGTTTCCGCCGGCTCGAGCTTAACAGTTGCCACACGGCCTACTTTCATTGTGCCCTTCTGATGATTGGTATTCATTCAAATTCGGTAAAATTAAAACCGATTCAACCAAGCGATGGCTTCAGCAGTTTGTGCCATTCAGAATACTTATAACAAAATGGCAGCACTCCATTAGACTTTCTCAAAACTTTTACTCGTAAGGCGGTCTTTTCTAATTCGGCAGTTTTGTTGTGAAACTCTACTCGATCCACCGCCTATCCAAGCCCCGACGCGATAGGAAATTTAACAAGGGATAAAACGTCTCATTAAAGACAGTGTATCGACCTTAAAAGTTGTCGTGTGAAAATCTGACCCAATCCCATCCTCCTCCAAGACGTTTATCTCTGCATATTTATCTCTCCTGTTTCTGGGCAGTTGGCTAGACCTCGATCCAGATGTTTTTCGTTCTACTGCGTCGATATGTTAGTTGTGCGAATAGCCAGTTGTCGGTTATTGTACTTTCTTTGAGTGGTGCCTCCATCACTTTTTTGGATTTCGGCTCGTCCTCATTGTTTCTGAACCTGTTGACTGCTCGTAAGAACTCCGTTGAGTGTGAATGCCGTAATACGTGATTACAGCTGATCTTTAGCCCCTCTGGCAACAAAATGTAATTCATTCCCTGAAGCGATCTGTCTACCGAAACTGCTGAGGTCGTCTAGTTAGTAACTATGATAAGTTGTGCAGTAGTACCGTAGCATTGTTCTGACTATCCATGATGGTTGGTTTATTACTGCGCGTTGCTCAACGTCTTCGGGGAAGATCGCACAGATATTACAGCACGTCTGGACGAACAGTCTTAGTGTTACGGCTTACGCTATTTTTTTCGTATTACATCAATTAACGTGCAGGTTTTGACTTTGTATATGCCAGTACGACCAGCCAATGACAGACTGTGACTCGTTCAATATTATTGTACATCCATAACTAGCTTTTTCTCTCACGAGGAAGAGCTGCTTACTGCAGCCAGTACGAGGTCTTCTTCTCAGTACTTGCGTGGGAGGCTTCAATCCGAGTATGGTTTCTGGGATTTTTCGACGTCCCTAATTTCGAGTAACACAACCTTCTACGGGTTGTGTGGGCCCAAATACACTCGTTCACAGATCCAATGGTTGCCAGAAAAACTCTGGATTACGCAACCACTCTTGCACATATTACCCGTTTTTCATTCCGCTTGATGCTTCACCTGCGATGTTATCACATGATGGTACACGCCGCACTGCCGTTGGTCGGAGACATCGAGGAGGTACTATGGGTAATTCGCGTCAAGGGTGCCGAAATGTGTAGCAGCACTGTTTCCATACTACAACACGACCATCAAACTTGTACAGAAGTTAAAGTCTTTGAAGCAAACATTAAAGGCGTACGTACCTTACGGGGAATAAGGACGTCAAGTTAGGCTGCGGTCAACTCCAATCGGAAATAGAAACTGATTTGGGAGGCGACACCCGTTATCTTGAGAAAAGTAGTGCGCAAGACATCTAATATTATCTTCGAAGAAACAAACGTGGGCAATTGTACAATATCACTCCAAGATGCGTCACAAAATGCGTTGGATTAAAAATCACTTTGCAAGAACTATCCAAGTCTTGCATACCAGGAAACCTGCATTTCACCAAGTTATTGTAAATGTTTTAATCAATCACAGCACTCTGTACTATTTCCTGTATTAAGTGGGTTGTCCCTCCCCAGCATTTTGCAGGACAGCTCTCGCAACAATACCTTTCCCGGTAATAACCATGGGGAAAGGAATCCGAGGGGGTAAACAAGCTAGAGACGGCAGAGAAGGTACCTGTCCCCATGACTGGTTCCCGAGCAGTTCACAGCCTACAGTAAGTTGGTTCGCTTCAGCATCCCACGTGATACGCAACGTATGTTCGAATGTTAACCTATCGCTACTTATTTCTCCCGCATTCATAACGCGGCCAGAACGAGCAACACCAAAAACCTTACGGTCATTTGACGGCACGTCGGTTAGGCAAAGGTCTTCTCTAGACGGAAATGACGTCAAAATCTAGACAAAGCCGATTGACGAGGGTGTATCTGGCAAGAAGTGTAGAAAGTGGTCAACTCATAGTTCCGTGTGGACGGTATGTACAGGAGGGGGATGAGATGGCCTCAATTTGACATCTGCTATTCCGTGAGTTTACCTATCAGATCAACTTGGGGCCACCAAATTATCTCCATAACGCCATGGTCTGCTTTGGGTACACAACCTCGCAAAACATCTCTGTATTTGCTGCATCCGCGGCCGAATAAGTTTTAAACCTCAGCAACACATCTAAAAGTCGGCAGGTGAAGTCCGGTTCTTGTAGTAGCTGATCACTCTGAGGTGTTGCAAGATATCTTACCGCGCAGTCAAATACCTGCGCGAAGTTCAACAGGTTTTTAAAGGGTAAACACAAGGTGATGTGGCACTTACCATCTTTTGACAAGTTGATCAGGCTCAACGTCCTCATGTGACTTTCTGATGTGCCGTTTGCTGATGTGAGAATGTATTAGGGCAGTGTATTTCGAATGTAGTTCCCCATTACGTAGTAAGCACTTCTGTATAAACTGCAGGCGTTTTGGAGCCAGTTTTTCTCTGGGAGGCAAAAGCAGCTCTACAGCTATCCACGTTCCCGTGACCTCGGAATTACCGTTGACCAGACGAATAGGATCCCCAAGAATAGTTAAAGCTAACTTGTCTTCTTGGGAATTGGATTCCCTAACGTTTGTCGTACCAATAAACACCTGGTTGTGCAGAATTCTATGATGCTTCACAATGGAAAAACCTCGCTGAAGAGTAAAGCTGTAGTGGAACAGGTGTGTGAACTAGAATAATCCTCGATACAACAATAACAGGTGAAGTCGAGGACTGGACTCACCAAAGATTGCCAATGTTTGTGAGGCTCCACTGATACTGGAAAGTATTCGGATTGTTTCAAGCGCAGCTGAGGATGCGGAGTAACAGAACCGGAAGTTAATCCAACAAATAGGATGTTTTAAACCGGATGGCAACCACCGGCG
>LUCH01001636.1:16699-37311 GCA_013368495.1 Paragonimus heterotremus
TTGGCGTTCTAAACATCACAGTGTGACTGGCTGAGAGATATACGTCCCGGTGATCGGCAGGCAGCTTGATTCCATCTGTTTCCGTATTGTTTCGCATGAACGTCACACAACCTCAATCGAGTTGGAAACGATGCAGTAAAGTGAACAGAATATGCTTCTGAAGATTCCCGATGATAGAGTGGGACATGATACCCTTTTCTTACGCCGTTCCATGTACGCCGAAGATGGAAACAACCATATGATAGCGTCATTTCCAACCATTTTTAAGAGCAACGTTTCATCGACCAGTATCTACCTGAATTCCTGCAAACAAAGAGAAATAGTATGAACAGCGTATAGAAAAGGAAGCCGGAAATGTTATTATATATACTTCACTATCGAATGTGTTGACGTTCCTGTTGAAATGCAAAGCAAACCCAGTATGGCCATATATTTCCTTTTTGACCATATCTCCAAAACGCCGCAAAATGAAGCACATTCGGGGTATATTATGACTATTTCATCTCGAAAATGGCAATCATTGCATTTACAAGACTTGAGAAAGTGAGTTGACGTCAATAGCGGGTTGTTTTCGCGAAAATGGTGGAAAAAATTTTAATCACCAAGCTAATACTTCTTGGACTTATTCGATGTATTTCAATTTTTCCAATAACGCCGTTTATTTACAATTGATGTACTGTGGGTACTTTTCCTGAGATTCCGACTTTAAAATTTAATGAAATATTTAAAAATCAAGGAGTTGCACCAAACGGACCGTTTTGCCTTTTGAATGACCTACAAGGCGAATCCCGTGGAGCGAATAATTTCCAATATCTTTATGAATTCCCGGCAAATGTGAAGAAAATTTAATGGCGTAAAAGTTGTCGTATGTGTTTGGTGGTGAAGTAATTTAACATTCTTGTTGAATTTCATTGTCAGTATCACACGGCTTTCGCCGATATCTCTGAGGCGCTGTAAAGCTAAGCATTTTCAGTTTGGAAGATCATGTGCTCCATGTCGAAAATTGCAGTGAACACACTTGTAAAACTTGGAAGGCTGAACCACCGTCTCCAGTGGGTTTTTCCGCAAAAATAGTGGAAATGTTTTCTGTCACAACACCAGTGCATCGGGCAATGTTTCGAAGTAGTCTAATTTCCCCATTATCACTGTTTAAATAAACTTATTGATCAGTGGGTACTTTGTCTGAAATTTTGATTTTCATATTTTCATAAATATTTCAAAAGCGAGGATTTGCGCCAAAGCGACCGGTTTTCCCTTGAAACGACCTTCAAACCCAATGTTTGCAGAAACCATGACTGTTGAGAAATGCTTGAGGTACATAAGATAAAACGGTTTCAGGTGAACCTGAAGGCCCTCTTATGAGGCATCACCACCATTAACTATTGGATGCACTAATGATGAACAGAGACTGTTGAGAATTTGAATAGTATCCATATGGTCAGGCCTCCATGGAGTGAATCTTTGGTAGATACGTTGGGAATGTCAGAGATACTGTCTCAGGCATGCAAGATACGTAACCAGCGGCTTAAGTTATGTATAAACGAGGCGTTGGAGAAACACGACTTTAATACCGAAGTGTTGAGGCCGCTGGCTAAACACTTGGTATATTCTGTTGAACTTAAACTTTGTACTCCGCCGGAAGACAGTGGACCACTAGAACAGCGAAAACTAGCAAAAGTGACTCCACTTCACAAAGGTGGCAATAGGAAGGAGGCCTCTCACTAGCCTCCAGTTGGCCTCGCAACTGTAGTGTTAAAGATTTTAGAAAGAGTAATCAGGGACAGGATGGCGAATCATGCTATCGAGCGTGAACGCCCGAGTGCCTAGCGACATGGTTGCGTGATACAGCGATTCCGCGTGATAAACAGTCGAACATATAAAGGTTGGCCTACTGAAATTAGCTACCTACACTTTAGGAAAGCTTTCAATTCGGTGGACTACAAACTAACAGTTCTAAAACTAATGGTTTCAAACGGTACTCCAGAAGTCATAACATGAACTGTGGGGTAGCTGCGCTGTGGGAGCTTCTACCCGCAAGTGGAAGGAGCCCAATCCAATCCCGCTTCTGCAAGTTGTGAAGTAACACCAAGTTCATCCTTGGGCCCTCTACTCTTCCTGAGCTGCGCTAGTGACCTTATGCGAAAATTAAATTTTCCGGGCCACATATTTCCGGATAATGTGAAGTTTGTACCGCCTCTATTCAAAAGCTCCGTGTAACAATACTTCGAAGAAATGTCGATGAGTTGCCTAGTGGGATTCTCCAATTCATGTTGTCAAGCGTAAACAACCGCTTGGATATGGAGTAGAGTACATAGGCATGGGAGAGGGCATATCAGAACTATTTACTTAGAAAGAGTGTAGACCGGGGTATTTCAGGACTGAGAATAACCTTTCACTTCGTAACCTCCACACCATGTGAGGTAGCAACCTCTAAACGGAACCGAGCGATAAATTAACCGAAGGCCTTATCCTCAAGGGAGTCCGACATTTCGTTGTCACCATAAAAATGACAAACACGGTTGCACCTGGAATACTGCATCCTGGTATGTCCTCTCTATCCAATGAGTAATAACCATGCACTAGAGAGAGTCTGGCGTAGATTCGTGAGGCTGCCTGTGAACTTCAGGGGAGAAGAGTTTCTCAAGTAGATTAAGTTGGCAACTGTTCCTCTGTAGCGCGAAAGCGTGGGAGATTTGATCCCATAGAGACGTTTACGCTTCTCTGTGGGCTTTCTCATGCAATATCAAATCTCTTTGCTCGCAATGTTAATTTGGCGTTCAGAAGACATAAGCTGAGGCCAGCTAAGTCTGGGGTCAGGGGAATTACAGGAGGTCAGACTATTTTACGGGGAGCGGTGAGTGCATGGAATAAGCTGCCACACAGAGTGGCATCAACCACGAAGCCGATCGCCTCCAAGTGTGAATTTACAATATGCTGACCAGCAGTATTTTCGGAATTGACGTGAAAGGCTTTATGAATTGGGTTATAAGACGTATGGGTATGTTTTACTGCCGCTCTGGTACTTGTTCTTGTCCATCACCTTGCTTTTATGTCGTTATTGTGCAATGCTTATCGGCTTACTAAAATACGGACGAACATTCTGCCTCTCAGTGCGCTGATCTGCACCTCACCGTAGTGTTCTTCTCAATCCCTACATTCCGTGGGTCAAAACTACTTGATCCTACGAAATATTCCGAAAGAGGTTTACGATGCATTAGCTCTGGAACTATCCTGCTCACTAACCTATGAAGCTACCAAATCAACCGATCACTTTTCCAGTTACACATCGCTGCTTATGAGTTCTTTCTAACACAAGCAGGCTGAAGCTGGCTATTGTCATATCGTCGCAGTACAGTTGGATTTCTCGGGCTCCAAAGTGCGAGATGCTGGAAATCCCTTATTGAATTGTTCGTTAACGCTCCAAGTTCACATCATGTTACGCGTAGTCGGTTGATCCAGTATATGCACTTCTCAGTGTCCAACGACAGTGAGGGTAATCTATCTTCGAAATAATCATGAAGAAGAAGCTTTTAAACAACCTAATTTAATGCGGTACTGACCGAATCAATGTACAGGAAAAGTAAATCTCTCGCCTTGGCTGTGAAAAACCACCAGAAATCGAACAAATAATGTGCCAGTACAACAAAATCGACAACTAGGCACCGTTCTGTGATGGGGACGACCAAACGAAACTGAGCTCACTCAAACAAGTGGTCATTGTTTAGGTCAGTGCAAAACGACCGGTCGCGATTCGAGGGAATGATAGGGAGTGCAAGTAACTGAGGAAAAATATAGGGGAATGTCTACTTTCGGCATTAAGAAATTATCGTGGCTTAGACTGGATAAGAATGTGGTGAAAAAATGGATGAACTACAGTGAACATTGATGCAAAATAACGAGTCAAGCCAAAAACTTGACTAATAAAGAATCAACGATGTTCATGAAACGTCCAATGGTACTGGGGTGTATCAGGGTGCACCAAGCGTGGGTGATGGTGCGGAACGCTGGTGCTGAACCTCATTCCAACAACAGAATTTTTTGGCGGGCTGTCAGTCACCGACCTTTGGAGGAAGAACTAGCAGGTGGGCGTAGCGGAGTTACACTCAAACGCGTTCTGTCTAAATTCACTCAATTCAAACGAAAGTATACAGTGCGGTCCGTTGCAGCGACAACGTGGGATTAACAGAATGAAGTATAGAACGATGAAAACACAGCAACGGTGTGGGAAACGGTAGCAGTAGCTCATGTATCAACAAAGGTGGCTTATGCCGTTTATTTGAGGACAGTACTAAACGTGGGGCCACTTTTCAATGCTAATCAAGCCGAGAACAATTTTAAATTAACGCAACATTCGCCGCATTCGCCGCAAATCCTATGGGCCGAACAGAACAGAAATGAATCAAACTAAACGGACTTCACCAAGTGAACTTTTTTAATAGTGGTCAAAGAATCTCTAATTGGTATCACTTTCATGGGGCGGTGAGCCCCTGGACAGTTTTCATTCTAAGTCACTTGGTTACACTTGCGCGAGAACTCTCGAAACCTTGTCAGATTACCACTTGTAATGAATGTCGTTAGGTCCTTTGTTATTAGCACAAGCATTCCCCAATGATGTTGTGCAAACCATCCACACACGGTTCTCTACGCAGACAAGACAATAATCATAAACTCCCACGATCTTAACACTGCAAGCTGAACTCAATGCATTTGTGCAACGTTCGCAATAGTGCTGTTTTCACATCACCGATAATAAGTGTGCTTGTGTTTCCCATGGTGACGATTCTCGTAACATTTTTGTTTTTTGTACAGAAGAGGGTATGCTCTGCAGAGGTGAATCTCAAAGTCTCTTAACCAAATAGCTATCTTACAGTTTGTCTTTTTTAGGCTTTTATAAGAAAGCAACCCTGAAAGAGGTCTGTGTATGGCAGCGATTGAAAGAACGTCTCCCTGATTTGTCAAGAACGCCTTTTGATTCCACCACGACGTTTATGCCAGACCGTCACTTAACTACGTTAGCTGGGTCCTGTATGCAAGCTTCAAGTATGGCATAAATACACTTTAATCCGTGCATCTAGTCTTCGGAATGTTATGTTGGCATAGCATGTGAGAATCTTTCATTTTACCTTCCACAACACCGAAGGCTATGAGGAAATCTGACATTTACCTTTATCCTTCTATGAGTGGTTGGTGTGTAAACTCTTTCATATCACAGGTTCAAATGTGTTATGGGGTCGCAGTATGAAGTTATCCAGAGAGAGCACTCAAACTTCGTGAGACAAAATAGATTCCGTCGCAGGTTGGTCGCTAGTTTTCGTCGATCTTCTTCCTACGATGCAATTCAATACCCTGTTGGACTTATATTCGTTTGATAAAGTAGTAAGTTGCATTGTTATTTCTAGGTGTTACCACACCCACACTCACTTATCCCATGGCTTATTGGGTAGTTCACACTGTTGTTGGCATTAGGCTCGCCTGATAGCCAGAGTTATCTAACCAATGCTGGGGCAAGGTGATCATGTTTTAGCAGTTTATTAATTTATCTGTTATTGGTTCCGAAAAGCTGTGACAAGGGTTTCATTCGAAAAGTTCTAGTTTGACTGGATGAACACAAACTCTCGTCCCTTTAACTACTCCGCTCATTAAGGTGATGAGTCACTTATTCCTCGCAAACTGTGGCAATTCTCTTCTCGTTCACCGCTTCCGCGGAACATTTGCAGCATTCGTGACGTACTTTCTGGTATGTTCCTCGAACAGAGGCTAACGGACAGACTGGAGGATCTGGAAGCCTTCTACAGCAAACGAAACAGGTGCAAACGGGAAATTCGTCAAACTACCCGACAGGTACGGAAAAATGTCTCATCAGTAACCCGCGAAACTAACATCTTTCTATTGGAGTGCGCACTTTGCTAGAGAAGAACTAAGCCCCCGGCGCTTTCTCCGAGGCGACTCATTGAACCAAAAGCAGTTGCTGAGTTGTTCGGGGGACTGTATTCCAAGGTCTACAATGTGGGTCCACCAAATTGACAGCCAATTCTCATACACACTTGACAACTGACTTATTTATGCTGGATGTCCAGGATCTCTTATAGTGCACTATGACCCAGCGCGATCCATTCCCGGAGCCTTAAACAAGTGGCCTCCGATTTGGCAAACCTGATCGGCACTCGTCTGGAGACATGGAAGGAGATCGCTGTAACGACCATATTTTGGAAAGACCGATCGGAACCCTCCCGTTAGTTATCAGTCGATAAACCTCACTGGCATTCCGGGTAAAATGAACCACCATTATCCAACTCTTCCCCGATGATCCATTATTCTCTAGCATAACTCCCCTCCCGGCAGGCCATTCAAAAACAATATGCCAATCTTCATAGATAGTCTGACAGCAGCTAGGGAAAATGTACATCTATGATTTCGCCAACTCTTTTGACCTTGTCGCGTACGGCTCTTTTGGATATAAGCCAGTGACATGTCGTCCAAAGAGAGATTCTGCGTCGAATCATGATCTTCCCTGGTAACAGAGCCTTCAGAATGAAAATCTGATCGGACCTCTCTTCATCCTCTATCTCTGCTGGAGTTCCCTAAGGATCCACGCTTGGTCCACTGTTGTCTGATATGCACACATATATCAGTGACCCTCCCGAATCATTTCCGGCATTTCTCCGCTTCATGTTGACGGCTATAAAATCTGGAACGCTTGCAACTCCAGTAAGGTGTGGCTTGAGCTGGACAGTATTAAGCGCTGATCAACCGAATGGAATATCCGTCTGTACAATGACGAATGTGCGCACACATCGCTCGCGGATGACTCTTAAAACCCACCAGTGGTGCATGATGAGCCGAGCACAACAGGCAATTCGAGGGTTGACACGAAAAAGGACCTAGGGCTCTGCCTGTTGTCCAGCCTATCCTCCTCTTACCATCACCTGATGACCGGTAAAAATGGATATGAGTCTCCTTAGGTGATGTAAGTGCCATTCCCCGTATAGGCGGACACGGTTTTAAACGCCTTTCGGAGTCTGTGTACGGCTACCCTTCCGGTATGCTAATCAGGTTGTACACACTGGCTTGACGAAAGATGTACTCGCCACCGATTGTGTCCAGCGAGTAGCCAACCAAATGGCTAGTGACGCGGGGCCCTTCTTCAACCAGTTTCGTCTTGAAATCCTTGAACTCCATTCATTCGAGTTTTGAGGACACCGCGACGACCACCTTCACGTACGGTTTCTTTGGCGTGGAATTCGTTCACCTATTATTTATTTGATCAAAAATGACAATTGAAGAAGTTGAAATAAAGGGCCCGACGAACTTCAACGTGGGACCCTCCTCAGACAACACGTCTCTTCCTACATGGTTGTTAACGGCCGAGACAATCTTCCATCGGTTGTTCATTCAAAAACAGCTTCAGACTGTTACTAGACCCTTACTTATCCCAAACTCTGTTAAAATAATGAGTTACTCTTCTCTTGGTGCATGCTGTGAGCTGGAAGAGTGACGCCACGCTCTGTTTTTTGATCAACAGAAATCACCGATAATGTCTCACGTTTCTCATGTTTTCTTGTTTCTACGTTGACACCGTATCGAGAAAGGGGCGCTAGATCAGGATTTCCAAGATTGCATTCCAGAACAGCCGACACCTGTGTGAGGTCAGAAGAGACAAATCAACCGTGTTTCCCCGCTTGTCTGTTCAGTACGCATGATCCTGTGTACGTCTGCTATAGGAGGTCTGACAAAAACTCAGTACCACTTTCTTCAGTCGTGCAACCAATTGCACTTGACGTATGCCCGACAATTTTCTAGCGACTCGTCTATCAGTCCAAGGTCGTTCAACCTACCATTTTCGAGCGTTGCTTAAAGCAGTCGTGGGTCTGGTGCACTTTACACCTGGCGAAATTTTGAGTGCTGCCGGGTTGGCCGTGGCCCACTTCACGCCTGTCTTCTGTCTTCTCCTGGCTGCCGCCGTTGTTACCAGACCAGGCCTGAACTGCCAGCTTATCGCATTTGCAAACGTACCTGCGTACGTTCAGTTTGTTTTCAAACCATGATGCGTTGCTTATTTCGACGGCTGCTGGGACTACGTTACGATTGCTCTTCAGAAAAACGTTCTATAACGTCAAGTGAGCAGGATCGGGCGCATATCCACTTGTCCAATAAACTGATTCAAATGACTGCCTCATAGGTCACCAGCGAATAAGATAAACGGACCGAATCCCCGTACTCTGAACATTTAGCCCGGAACATCTGTAGCGATCGCCGAGCTAGAGGAAATTATTGGTTGATACTCAACTATAACATTTTAATCAGCTAATGCTAGGTCATAACGTGTTGACCCGGGGATCACCCCGTTATGCCTGCGTTACGATGTGTAAAAATTTTCCGAAAATCTCAGTTCACATTGCACATAATATCCTAAGGATTCTTATTTGCCGTCTGCTTGCAGCATGCCATCGCGTTTGTTCGCTTGTATACTTGCCTATCTATGTGCGCCAACGACGCCCTGCACATGCTTCCGGCTTGCTCACGTGCCTGACCGTCAGATCCTTAACCTCCCTCGCTGCTTTCATGTATCGGTGTCTTTTAGCGCTGGTGAGGATCTATTGTATTCTCCTGTAATATACTTTTGGTCTCACAATTATTCCCATTCTTATTTCGCGTCTGGTGCTCGTTCGGTATACCTTGGAAGGCGTTGATTTGGTGCACGTACGCATGTGAACAGCCC
The DNA here is from genome assembly GCA_013368495.1 of Paragonimus heterotremus. Taxonomy (NCBI): domain Eukaryota; kingdom Metazoa; phylum Platyhelminthes; class Trematoda; order Plagiorchiida; family Troglotrematidae; genus Paragonimus; species Paragonimus heterotremus. Next base: position 25,419 of record LUCH01001636.1, read on the forward strand.
ACACAGCGTCCAGCCTTCGCAACCAAGTCACCATAAGGTGTGCCTCACAAAAGATAATGGCCATAATTCAGCGAGAAACTTGCGGTTGCACATCACAGTTGACGACAAGGCTTCCCTTGGCATTGTGTCCTTGTTCGGATATATAGGGGATCACATGGTCCGGAAATAAACCGCCAATCAGAAATGGTCACACCGTCACTGACCGCTGACCTCGGACTCTTGTTGCTCATCTTCCCCAGCCCGACGCATGGAATCTAGAATCTGGAAGGAAGCGGAATGTAATACACGCGGTAAAACGAAATGGCAATATACTGCGTGGCGACACACTTGCGGGTAATTCGAACTTTGATTTAAATTGTTTTCCTGTTACTGTCTACTAAGGTTTTGCCCTATTCGGGCACTGTGCATCAAAAAGTTGCGTACGATTACTATTATTCGCTACCGAATAACACGTTGAATCTTTACTTACTGAAATTTCTGAGTTGCGTTCTGTCTGTTTCTGTACTTGTTTTATATTGCGTATTGCGTGTTCCTACTGACACTGACCTGAGTTAGGTCTAGCAGTGCTGTGATTCAACTGGCTGAGGTGGTTACGGATGCAAAATGTCCGTGCAAAATGGTATTCTGTGCCGCAAGTGCCGCCAATTAGCCAAGCACGTACCATGAAAAATGGAGCGATGCAGGAAATCCGCGACTGTAAATGTGGAGCTTTTTAATTTAGCACTGTGTTCCTTTCTATTTCTTCCATGGGGAGCAGGGGGCAGCAATACCAATGAACTCTGTTCGAAATGAAGTTGGAACTCCAGTCTGTGAATGAATGCGTTGCGCTTGCTTCCCGTGGTGCTGCGGTCGCCAAGAAGACAGCTGCCCTGTCAACTGCACATATAGGGTAGGCAGCAGCGAATATTGAAGAGAAGACTCTCAAAGAAAGGAGATTTGCTTAATAGGGCCTCTTCCCCACGGCGTCGTTTCCGACCGAACTAGCTAAGTCGGTGTTAGTTTCTTCACTCTCACCGGACGTTAAAGATCTTGTACTCGCAAGCAGGCTACGCGCCAAATCAACCAATATGTTACTCAGCATTTGGTAACTTTGTCAGCTATGTACAGTCCGGAGACAGTGGTAGAAAATTCAGCGGCTTCGAAATCTGCCAACGTCCACCTGAAAGACGCTTCCCTCGATCACTCTCGGCGAGAGGGGGCGAGACGCAAACAGCGGATTAAAATTAAGTCACGAATTATGGCATACCGGACGCTACGAATGGAGACTAAGGTCGCGGTTTCTGCTCCTGTAGTATCCACTCAGGCTTATGTGCCAGTGATGGTAAGCAAAGACGCTGTTTTCGCAGTCGCAACCCAGACGGCCGAACCCCCCAAACACGGACACAAGTGTTGTAGGCACCGGACAAATGCCCGTTTCGAGTTACCCGAGCCAACAGCCATTAAAAGGCCACGCAAAAATTCTTTCTTCCAAGAATTCGGAACGATGGGGGCCTGTTGGGGGTGCAGCCCGTAAATCCAAAGCATTTTATAGGCCCCCCAACAAGACTTTTATCAGTGGCCCCATAAAACCGCGCACACTGCCTCCCTTCAAGCCCTGCATCTAGCAGGCGAAGAAGTCAAACTCTCCGTGGACGATAACTCTCAATTACTCTCCGACGAAACGGAATTTAGTATGTGTACAGAGGTCGCAACTTGCGTCAACGAAAATGCTAGCCAAGCTTCCCGTGGAGACGTTGACATACGCACAAGCAGTGTCGTCGCGTCCACAGCCTCAAAGGACGACCGTTAAAACCACTCGGCGGTACAGACCTAGTCCAATCCCACCAGAGGAGGTAAGTGAGGAAAAAACTGTTAGGTGTTTATATGAGAACTGTCTGAGGTCGTTCAATAAATTGCTGGAAATCACGCAATTGGTTCATGACACTCAACCCCATATGTTTGCCTTCAAGGAGACCTGGCTTACAGGTGACATTAGTGACTGTAAACTGAGTGTCCCCGAGTATTTAATTAACCGTGCTTTCTCTACCGGAGGGAGAATTGGGAACCCCGCAATTTTCACTCAGCATTATCTCCTGATGCCCATGGTTATCGGCGGATTTCATTCCTCTAATAAACGTGACGCTTTGTAGCTTCAAATAGCACTTCGTGGCCAAGACTCACTCCCGAGGGAGGTAATTTATCTTCCTCTTTAATCCGACGTATCCTACAACGATACCCCTCTCGTAAACCTAGGCAACATCCTAGGGCCAAAACGCTTTATTCATCTTCCAATTATAGGTGGCCTTAATGTACTTCAGATGAACTGGGCACCAGCTTCTCATTCGGATGGTGAAAGCGGATTCTTGACTGCCTTATTGCAGTTGATACAGCGAAGAACGTAGACACAGCATGTCAACGCGACGACGCAACACCATTGTGGTCAGGTCCTTTTTCTGCCTGGCCCAGTCATCACTAATGGGGGCCGCCTGTTAGACAAGGCGCTAACCAGTCTGTCACTTGGAAATAGTGACCACTCTGCTTACCTTTGACCATATCTGTTACCGGTTACAACAACCAGTAAAAAGGTCCACAGTTCGAAATTTCAATCATGAAGGTTTTAACGGCCTGAGAAGCTACTTGTGGTCCTTTCTCTTTGGATATGGCTTCGTGGGCCAGACGTGCCACGCGTTTCAAAGCGCAATTGAGACAGCGGATGATTTATTTGTACCACGCAAAATGTGCACATTCTCTTGTCAGCCACCTATTCCGCGCAGATTGCGTCGTCTCCTCGTTGACTGTTTCTATTTATTCGCAAAGCATAAGCCTATGGGAAGCCCGAAAGACCTAAGCGCGTTCCAAATTGTTCGAACTAGGTACAGGCGGGAAATCCGTGAACACACCAAACTCGTGCAAGAATAGCTCCTTCTAACGGTCCGCGGGAACGAAACTTCTTAATGAAGCACATTCGACGACCAAGAATAAATGAATCCTTGGCACTTTCTCTGCGACTGCCTGACGAGGAGACTTAATCTGACTCTCTAGTTGTGGCCAGGATATTCAGGGGGTACTGTAGGATCGGACGACCCGAAGACGATCGGTTAAGAATAACACAGTGAGTAGAGAACCAGTATATTGTCGACCTTCGACGTGAACGCGAGAGTGAACGAATACCACGACGAAATGATAACGAAGCGGAGCAATAAGCGAGCATGCAGGGGAGTCGTTTGTTCGAATGCCCGAAGAACTTGTGGGTATCTCTACTCGTTCAACCAAACGTTTAAGTATACAGAAAAGTTGGAAACAAGAAGGGTACAAATAGCACATTAGGTTGGACATGGTTGACAATAACGAATAGAGTCGCTACAACACTACTTGGCAATATACAACGACGCGCCGCCGGATTGGCACCCTGTCTTTCCGCTGCAGGAGTTCCGGTAACTATTCGTTACCACTGAGTTTTCTGCGTTAGAAGTTGAAGACCTTTTATTCAATGTCAATTCGTGCAGTGGAATGGATGCTGACAAGGTCCATCCCATAATTTTCAGGGAGGAAAATGTTAGTCTAGCTGAACCTCTTTATAAGCTACTTAGACAGAAACACCAGACGAACATTTTCCTTAGTGCATGAAAATAGGCGGCGGTCACAACCACACTTAAAACAGGCTACCGGCACTCTCCGGCTACCTATCGACCAATCGGCTATACTAGCATTCCGTGCAAAATGACAGAGCGTTTAGTAAGCCGTGTCATTCTTAACCACTTCTTATCAAACCTTCTTTCTTCTTTCACCCAGCACAGTTTACTTCCTAACCGGTCCTACACAACTAATATGTTTGTTTTCATAGAAAGTCTGACAAAGGCCAAAGAAACTGGCCTCTGATTAACTGCCATCCCTGTCAACTTTGCTAGGGCTTTCGGCTGTTTCCCACACGGCCCTCTGAAACACAAATTGGAAGCCCATGATATTCAAGATGTTCGATGGATTGCTTCTTTTTTCGGTAATAAAACGTTTAGAGTTAAAACCGGTTCAGGCCGTTTATCTCCCTGTGTCATTTCTGCGAGAGTTCCCCAGTTATTAGTGCTGGGTTCTCTGATATTTTTGACCCACATCGGTGAAGTCCCGGGAAATATTTCCACCAACGTTCTCCCATGTGCCGATGAACTAAAAATCTGGAATGCCACTGATCCCAGTGCACTACAGACCGACCTTGGCGCGATCAGGCGTTTGTGGAACGATCGAACGCTCCCACTAAATGACAACAAGTGTGTCTGTATTTCACTCGGTGGAGACTGTGGCTATATCCTCGTGAATCATAGTGCACTCGGCAAAATATATATCACGAAAATCGATCTGGAGAAAAATCTTGGCACCTGCTTAGTGAACGGCGCACTAAGTCGTTTTTCTCAGGTACGAATTAACCAGACGCGAAATACAAAGGGCCGTTGAGAGAAAAGACCGAATATTTATCGCACGAAATATACAGATGGTTTCCTATTGCGCTAAAAATGGCACCGACACGTAAGTCGGCTAAAGCGGCTAGAGACTGGCCGTCGACGAGCGATTAAACCGGAAGTGTGTGACACGCGTGTGCGTTCGGGTTCGCGCCGTAGTCAAATGGCATGCAGACAAACAATCGGACAACATGCATCATGCGAACTTTCTTGATTGCCTAGGTACAATGTGCAACCATGAGTTTTAGAACTATTTTACACACCATATCGCAGGCAGGCCAGTGAAATCCCCAGGTCGCCATACAGCTCCCCCTTGGAAGGGTAGTGTGACAACAACCCCTCGATCCTGATGAAGATAACTGGGACCAGTCACCCTCGGTATGACCAGGTTCATGGCATACCAGCTGATATCCAATCAGCCTGCAATCGGTACGACAATCCCCAGACGCCGCATGTGGAGGAGCACTAATGCCAACAAATCCTAGCCAGCTCCCGCTCGAGTATCTTTCATTAAAGTTGCAGAAACACTCGCAAAAATGTAAATGTTCGGGTTGGAGTGTCCAGTAAACGTTCGCGAACGACATCGAATGAGGAGTCGGATATGGTCGCAATCGGTTGTGCCATATGCGTCCTGTTGGTTTCGAGCTAACCATGCGACAGAAAATGAAACGAAATGGGAGGAGTATCGACAAGACGATAAATGAAGTACTCAACCAAATTGTGCAACAATAAACGAACGTTTGAATAAATGACACGGACAAAAACACCAAATATTTTGCTTTTGAAAACGTTTATGACGATTTTTGTTTTACGATTTTTAGTGCGTACAATCCTATCATTCCACTAAACGCTTCGGCCAGTGTACTTTGCGTCAAGAACGAGTAGTGATCGATGGCGGGGGCGTATGTGTCGGGGATTCCAGGATTGGCCCATCAGCGTTACTGATGAGAGAGTCCGCAAGCAGGGCCCGGGTGGCGGACGAGGAATAACTCGACTGCGAGGTTACGTGAAGTTAGTCACATTAGGCGGGCTTTAGGCGGTCGATGGAGATGGCTTCCCGTTTGCCTAAGCAATCCATGATATACACTAGGTTTTTTCTTTGCAACACCTTGAAAGGTCCTTCGTGTGGACTTTCGAGGGGACGTCGCTGCCCATCCGCGCGTACGAATACGTGCGTGCATTGATGGAGGACGTGCAGGATAGAAAACCTTACAAGTTTACCGCCGGGAGTCTGTCGAAGGGAACCAACGCATACCGGCGGCGACCTGTTCGGCGAGAACGGCACCGTATTTAGAGTGACCATCCGTGATGGAGAAATAACCCTAAAGCAAACGTAATGGTTGGTCGTAAAGAAGTTCGACTTTGAGGGCCGCACGGATACCGAGGAGCACCATTGGCAGGGCTTCTGTCCAACGGATGGAATCAGGCGCATTAAGCATTTGAATGTTAGCCGTAGACCATGAGTTAGGGAAAATTATTTTCCCAAAAAAAATCGTTTTGACAGCTTGGTACCTGGTGCAGAAATTGAAATCATTGAAGTCTGCGTCATGGACTCAAACCGCCTTGTTTCAACTGATCAATAGTTGAGAACGGCCCTATCGTAATTGTTTTTCGAAAATCGATATGGCTGCTGTTGTGGTCGCTTGCGTGTGGCAATATTAACATTAGAATACCCGGGGGTGCTTTCAAATTACTTTTTCATTTTTGTCATTCGTTTAGTATTTTGTTTTGAGCTGTTTGCTTTTTACTTGTAAAAAAATTATATTGCGACTTTGAAGGCGGTGTTCGAAGATCGCGAAGTTTGCAATATTTACGTTTGTGGGACGACCCGTAGGTCGGAAACTGCTTTGAAGCACGATTAGGTATGGTGACGTGGGTTCCTAAAATCCTTGCAGATTTCTTATCGTTAAGAAGTGCAAAAGGCGCCGGAGTGTATGTAGGAGTGCGTGACGTGTCTACTGGATCAACTGTTGTCAGTTTTACAAATCAGGTCTAGCAACGCATGTTGCAGATCACGATTTCATGTGGTCCAACGAGATGCTTGTCTGGTTATGACCTCTTCCGAGCTGGAGAGCAACCATTACACCGGTCATTTGCTACATGAGTTTCATCATACGGATCGCTGACTCGCCGTAAGTGAACGAATGCAGGAGTCTTACGATAAAATACACCAATTGGTGACGTTCAGCAGTGTGTAACGGATGGTAACGAGAAGCTTTACACAACAGCTGACGTTGGAAACATACACCGCAATTTAAAGCCTATGATGTCAAGTGAGCTTACTATGCAACTTTGGTCACGGAACATTTGAGAGCCTTGGTGTGGTGCTCTCAGTATCTAGTGTGATGGATGTAGTGCGCACTATGATGAAGGAAGGCAACAGATATATGTATATCAGCTTCACCCAGCGAATGCAGATTGAAATTTTCCGACGTTTCCTACATGTTGTGAGTGTGGATGCAACTCACGGGACAAACATGCACAAGTATGTCATTGTATATTTTCTCCTGCCTTTGAATTTGGAAGTTATTTCAGTTCCTCGTGACAGACGGTATGAGACACGGCCGACCCGTGATGTACGGGTACTTTCGTAGTGAGAAGTATGCTTCACCAAATGGACTTTTCGAAAATTTTCGGAAAAGGATGGGCGAGACGATTGCGGCGAAAACATTTGTTATGGAGAAGATGGCTGCGCAGATGAGGGCAGCTTACATAGTACTTGGCTGCGACATTTTGCCATGTTGCTTTCATGTACTTGATGCCGTACACAAGCACATAAGTGGATAAAATTCGTCCGTCATAGTTGTCAAAAGATAAGTTATTGGCAGTCGTTATCTCTTCCACCGAGTGGCTACGGTAGACAGCAAGGAAGAATAGGTTGCTCTCATACATTGGTTACCATAGGTTCAAACGTGATTTGTATATCGTCGGCTGAACGGATAGGAAGTTTCTGAGTAACTTGTGCCATTGGCTGTACATCAAGCTAAGGCGGGCCATCCATGCGCAAATCGATGCCGTCCAGTTTGGCAAGCGAACGAATAATGGGCTAGAGAACGCAGACGGACGGTTGAAGGAGAGGGCCCACCCAAGAGATCCTAGCTGTCATCATTCAGCGAATATGGATCCACGGCGGGTGGCTGCTTTGGGAGTATGGAATACAAACCATCTATGAGCGTGACCGCTGTGAGATTGTGGATGTTGAGTGGTACGTGAAGGTCATTCTTCACGGAATGACCTCATTCACAAGCCATCCTGCCCAGGACCATATGAACGGTCGGACTCCACGACTCCCCTTCGAAACGACATCTGGGCGCAAGGGAAGCAGTTCTGTAGTAATCGCCTTGAACATGGCAGTTTCGTGTGCAACAAGATGACGAAGCTTTCGTTGTGGATAGCGTACATGTCACACGTAAGTGTATTTTTTGCCGTACAACGTGGCTTTCATGCATATACATCCTGTCGGTGTTTCGGAAACATTTCTGACCCTACGGTAAAATCTTGTTTAGCTCTCATTTCCATTTACAAAGTTCATGTCTACATTCATTGGCGGTAGCTGGCAGAGTACAACTTGCCACTTCGACGGGTGGTAGGCCCACAGCTCCGGTTGCTTGCTGCAGACAATTTTAACTGTCACTATGAAGCCCTGCATCACCTGTTTGAAAAACTACGTGAACACAACAGCCACACGGGGGTTACTTGCTTTCGCCAGTAAGACAGTGGAATGAGCCAGGACTGGCTTACCTTTGTACGACTTCCCGATGGGTTCAGTCACAAGCGGTATGCAGCCGAGGTAGGTGGAGGAGTCTAAAACAGGATTGCAGTGCGGACACTGCGGTGGTCCCGTACAGATGGACAGTTATTGCTGTGATGCAGATCAGCTGACTTGTCACTCCAAATGGCAGATATAACCGAATGTCCATTCTGTGGCAAACAACTTCAACCTGAGCCACCTGGTAAGTATACGTTTTGAATCCTTATTTTCGTCAATTCCCTCTAGTTCAGACGTTGTTCGCGCTTCCCCAGTGATTATGGAAAGCAAGTCGAGCACACCACTCACAACGGACATCAGTTTTCATTACATTTTACCTTCATACCGTAGAATGCGACTCTGCGTTTTTACATTAACCACTATGCCATTGAACTACCGCATATTTTTTGCTTACGTCTTCGGAAGATTGAAACAAAGAAGTCTTCAGGAAACAGAATTTTGAGATTTTAGGAATTCCATCATGTCATATAATTTCAGCAAATTTAATAGCTAGAAGGTATTTTTTAACTGAAAGATAAGGGAGATATTCACGGTCTACCGAATACACCCAGCCACTGAGCGCCCCTTTCAGTTGTCGATGAAAGCGTTCAACCGTTCAATTTGCTGCTGGGTGGTAAACTGTAGTACGGGAGCAATGACACCCTAAAGTATGCAACATTTCCGCGAAGCAACCACTTTCGAATCGAGGACCACGGTTGGTTGTCAGAGTGGCGGGGCAACCGTGCGATGTAACTTAACGTTCGATAAAAGCGTGCGTTATTGTTTTGGCAGAGACGTCGGGTATTGGGACCATTTTGGGTCATCGGGTGAAACGATCGACCACCGTGAGAAGATAGGACATACCATTAGACGGCGGCAGAGGACCAACGACGTCGATGTGTACTTGGGGCAGACGAGCAGAAACAGTCGGATATCGACCCACTGGGGCTGATACGTGACGATGAATTTCATCCTTTCGACATACTAAACAAGCACACGCCTAGTTTCTGATGTCCTTTTCGCATACCGGGCCAAACGTACTTATCGGAAATGAGATCGGCAGTGGCTCTGGATGCAAGGATGGACGATATTGTGTAGTGTGCCGAACACACGTCGTCCGAAGAGATGAAGGACTACTGGACACGGATGTCCAGCGGAAGTATCGCAAATAATGGTGCTTGCAAATGTTGGCCAAGGCTGATCCGTCAAATACAAAGCTGATTGTTGGCAAGAAGCGCGGAAATTGTTTTCCGGACGTTGCGCGTTAGCCATAAAGTTTCACTCAACTGAGTCGTAACCAACTAGTGCTGACACTGGAGATAAAGCATCGGCCACAACGTTATCGCTGCCGGAGACGTGGCTTATATCTGCTTTGAATGGAGATACGAAGTCCAAGTGTCGAACTTCGCGGGGCGAATTCCCATCGGGTCTGCTGCGAAAGGCAAAAACTAACGGTTTGTGGTCGGTGAAAATCACAAACTGATCGCTCTGAAACACATGTCGGGAATGACGAACGACCGAGTAGATTACTAACAACTCACGATCGACCGTGCTATACCTCGTTTCAGTAGGGATTAAACGTCTGGAGGAGAAAGCAAACGGTTTCCAGATTCCATCGGCGATCTGTTGAAGCACGGCGCTGACCGCGGAGTGTGACGCGTCAACAGCTATACCAATACCTGCGGCTAAGATGAAGTTATGTAACATGACGGTAGCATCCAATACAACCTTCATTCGATCAAACGATTAGACAGCTATCGCCGGTAACTCTACGACTCTGTTGACACGGCCGCTGGGTAAGTCGGTTGAGGGCTGCAGAAGCTGAGCACAATGAGGAATAAATTGTCTGTAATAGTTCCGGTAACAGATCCAGCGAAAGGGCTTACGAAAACCTGAGTTAGGCGTGCGAGAGCGCTGGCCGAATACATTAATAATGCTTCCATTAGCCGAAGATTAGAGGCGATCCATCTGTTCAAGTCATGGGCTTCAAGTGGGATCACGTTGACCTAAACACCTGTGTTGATATGTCAGCGGTTCCCCGACTCCTGATGTTTGAAAGAGAACAGACGACCAAATGGACCGGACACGTCGGTAGCCACGAAGATTTGGTTGCCCTTTTTGCTGACTGGACCGAAAGTACAGGACCTTCGACATCGTCGGGCATTGTTGCCAAATTACTGGTGATACCGGCAATGATCGGGATTCGCGTTCGGTGACGACTGATGAAGTACACGCGACCCTGAACAGCTGTTGTGTCGTCGAGTGGGTGTAGTCGAGTGTAAACTCGAACGTTGCGTCATTGAAGATTGGATGTGCTGGGTAGAGTTAACCACTTGAGCAGTCGAAGTGGCAATCGCGCCCTGACTACTCGAGGCGAGCTGGGTGAGATTAGTGCGTATGTCTCCCCAATCCGGTCGGCTGTGTCGGCTAAAGTTGACAAGGTCTTGCAGAGTTTTCATTGTTTCCTACTTCATTTTGCTAAAATTGTGTAACTGCTGCATCAAAACACATTGTGCATTTTTGTTTGACTTGAGTAAAAACAACAACACAACACGTTTTCGAATAAACCCTGCTACACGCACTTGCCGGTTCTTCCTACGATACCGGTGGTTGCTACCCGGTTTAAAAAATCCTATTTGTTGTATTAACTTTCAGCTCGGTTACTTCCCATCCTCAGCTACGCTATGAACAATCCGAATACTTTCCAGCATCATTGGACGCCTCATGAACATTGTCAATCTTTGGTGAGTCCAGTCCCTGACTTCACTCGTTATTTTCATATCGAGAATTATTGTAGTCCACAAATCTGTTCCAATACAGTCGCCAATGGATTTGTGTTAAGGATGCTTTGTATATCTTTAGGCAAACGCTGGAGCCACATCTTTTTGAGCAGGGCCTCTTCTGCATGTGCCGTGCCTGCTAACGGTTGCATTTGTCGAAGGAGCTGCGACGGATTACGGTGCTGAAAAGTATCCGCAGGGAGTAAATGCACATATGAGTAGACCGTTAAAATGTGGGTTTCAATGAATTCTGAGTGGTAATTGACAGTGTTTTATAAAACATTAAATGAGCCTATTTTGCTATAGGAAATCAGTTAGTTTCAATGTGGTAAACAGTTTTATGAGGGGCTTTTAGGAATTACCATATTTCGATTAGAAAAATGCGTTAACGAGGTGGCTGAAATTTGGACTTCGGTTAATTTAAAGAGTTTTAGCAACAAAGGAATGAAGAACGTGCACAAATATTTTTTTGGTAAATTGTGCATTCGATAATCCATTAAAACGTTGAAGACAGCTGACTTACAATTGAGATGGTATAGTGAACACCATGTGGAACTGGGAACCCCAGGTATTTAGCGACACCGTGAGCAAATAGATACGACTGCAGTAGGTGATTTTTGGGCACAACGTGAGCGTTATTCTGTGTTGTCTGACTACCATGATTACTACTGACGGTATTCGGACATTTGCTGGTTTGACAATATGGCAGCCGGGAAATGGATGAAATTACGGCGTCATGCAACACATAGTACGTTAAACATCTGTTCCATAACCGAACGCACTGACGTCTATGCTCGACAGTCAGCCTACCTGCACCCTATAGTCACAACGAAAATGAAATGGAAGTGTTGGGATTTATTTAATACGAGTACATTACTATGTGCATTGTTCCAAGCGGTTTTCTGCATAATTTTTGCGTTCCGTTCTGCTTCAGT
>LUCH01001636.1:46235-69448 GCA_013368495.1 Paragonimus heterotremus
TTCCTCTTTAGAGTAGGCCTAGTTGATCAGTTCTTCACTGTAACGAATAATGACGGTCGGCATGGACATAACAGGAAGCTGTTCAAGCTTCGTCCCCTGACCTTTCTCAGGCAGCAGTTCTTTTCCTATAGGGTTGTTAACTTCTGGAACAGTCTTCCTGCTGAGGTCGTCAGCAGCACTTCTAGCGAACGCTGCAAATCATTACTTGACTCGCATTTTCTAAAAAACCTTCTATGCGAGTAATCTTAGCTTGTTTTGTGACACTCACTGTAATTCCGAAGAGCGGTGCTACACCCTGTTTTCCATGAATGCCTTTCAAGTCAACAAACGCTCGCTTGACATTGAACAAGAAAAACCGAGTGGATCCGGGACCCTTGGGCCTCTGCCTCAAACCTGTGCATCAATCGCTGAATCGCTGAACCAACACCATTTGAATAGCGCGCTTCTGGTTTGCCTCAACAGCGTATCACAAGACTCGGTAAATTTTAAAACGAATTGAGCGACATGAGCCGCATTCTGCACCTTCATTTCAAAATTTGCTAATTGCGGTTTAAGTGTGTCGTTGTACTGATGTCGACATTGGCGCTCATCGTGTAATCCCACGTGCTCGATGGACGGCAGAAAATCCAAGCATAGACGTAGTCATGTGGATGTTGGCGTACGTGCCTTGCTACCGATAGATGTGTATTTATTTTCCAGGCTGTTCAAGCAGCAGAATCATTTGCTGTGCAATCGGAGAACAAGCGTCCTACTTTGGACTGTAGTCAATGGCCGTTGCTGTTAAAGGTGATAACAATTTCTTGCCTGTTATTCAGTAGAATGTTCACTTAATGAATGTACGCGAATGTCACTTCGAGGCCGATACTACCGGGTTTTCACCACTCCATCGCCCCATAGACGAGCACATACAGTATGGTCTGGGGCTTTTATTAAAGATTGTCATTTTCCTGCTTTTAGGACCGGTGTTATAAATTTAGACAAACCTTCTAATCCTTCATCACACGAAGTTGTCGCATGGGTGAAAAGGGCTCTTGCTGTGGGAAAAACTGGACATAGCGGCACGTTAGATCCGAAAGTCACAGGTAAGAAACGTTTCACGCAACTTCCACGGTAGGTTGTCTGATCGTATGTATCGACAGGGCAACGAGGCTTGTGAAGTCTCAGCAAAGTGCTGGGAAAGTGTATATTGGTATTTTTAGACTTCATGAGGCTTTGGACGACCAGAAACGTGTTCAACAAGTTGGTCTCGTCCACCTTTCCGTTCATGTTCGTTTTTAGGCTATCGAGACGTTATCTGGTGCTCTGTTCCAACGCCCACCGTTGGTGGCTGCGGTTAAAAGGCAACTGAGAGTGCGCACGGTTTATGAGAATAAGCTTTTGGAGTATGACAAAGAGAAAGGCTTAGGTTAGTTTGAATAAAATGCCTCATCTTTTGTAGGTGTCATCCGCGTCACTTGCGAGGCTGGCACCTATGTGCGGACGTTGTGTGTGCATATTGGTCTTTTACTTGGTTGTGGTGGCGTCATGGAGGAGCTCCGTAGAGTTCGTTCCGGCATCATGACTGAAGAAGTACGCCCATCATTTCGCGTAGTAATTTTTTCTAGGACAATTTGGTCACCATGCATGACGTTTTGGATGCTAAGTGGCTGTATGACAACAGACGAGACGAGTCTTATCTTCGTCGTGTTGTGATGCCGTTGGAGAAATTACTTACGGGTCATAAACGTATCATGGTCAAAGATACAGCGGTATGACTCCCCTCAGCCTAAAGCCAAATTGTGTAGGTTAGTGCTATTTGTTACGGTGCAAAATTGATGTTACCTGGTGTCTTGCGCTACGATAACGACATCAATGTAAACGATGAAATCGTCCTGATGACTACCAAGGGCGAGGCTGTTGCCATTGGTACGTTCATAACTGGACTACATGTAATTTCCTGACAGCCATTGCACTTATGACAACTGCTACAATCGCCACTTGTGATCATGGCTTAGTGGCGAAGCTCAAGCGTGTAATTATGGAGAGAGACCTCTATCCTCGCCAGTGGGGCCGTGGGCCCGTTGCGATGGAACGCAAAAAGTTGGTAGCTCAGGGTTTGTTGAGCAAATATGCCAAACCCGGCGAAGCCCCCCCAAGTGTTGGCAACACCCCTAAAAAGTAAGAAAAGTTCATGCTTTAATCCATGTAGTGCTTCTACTCACTTGGTGAAAACGGAAGACGCCGAACTGACTCCAGTATCCTCCAAGTAAGATGTAAACCATTTCAGCTTCATTATCCACAGGCGGCCATCAAAAGTGATTCCACAACCCACCTCCGTTGACTCAAGTGATTCAAGTGATGATGATTCTCCGGTACCTCCGTAAGTTTTATCTTAACATTTTATGATGTTCAAGCATATGGCCGATCTGATGACGAGCCAATTGTCTGATGTTAGTTGTCTCCATGCAATGTATCGTAACTACAGAAGTTGTTCATTTCTATTCCAGACCGAAGAAAAATTTGAAGCTCCCCTCTCCTTCGTCAGAAGACAGTGACTAGCTTGTTACCTTATTTAAATGTACAGTGTAATTAAAATATATTGATACACTCTTTGCTATCCGTTTGCTGAGCTGATGGGTGTTTGAGGTTTTGGAAATGGTTTCCATTTAGTTTATTTTCAGCTTGGCGGAATTGAACACGTTCCAGAAAACCTTCTGAGTAAGTAACTTCCGGGTGTTCGTGTGATGTTCAAGCATGTCTGATTTTTGACGACTTATCATTCTGACCCGTTTACCAATATTACCTGTCTGCAGTCACAAACGTTCTTCTTTTTCAGGTTCCACGACGGATGGACTGATTCTCGATGGTTCCTCTTCGTATCGTAAAATAAATGTACAAACCGTGTATTTGGATTTTTTTCACTATGCCAGGGGCTTAGATGGATGATCAGCTTCTTGTGGCTCATTATGAGCGGCATCCGTTTGTTTAGCGCTTTCGAGGCGTTTTTCCTATTCGTACTGACCATCGGGCGACTATGTCTTGGCTATGTTCTGGTTAGTTAGGGCCTCTGTTATGCGCACCATTCTGAAGGTGATTTATGTTGAGTTCCTTTAAAGCTGAGACTAATCGAGGCCGTTCGACAAGTTGGCTTGTGTTGCTTGCACCAGATCGCGGATTGCAGCCTTGTTTTTCAGGCGACCTAGTAGTGGCTTTCTGAAGGTGAAATCCTGGATCTCCACGCCTGTTGTCACTGGACTTGGTGGCTCGTCCTCAGCTGTGCCAGGTAGGTTTTGGCAATACCGGTTGGCTCTGATATTAAGTGACCGAGAGCTGATGGGTAGTTACGTTGCGCTCAAACCAGCCACACAGCTCAGGTTGGTCGTCTTTCTCTTGATGAGAAGCAGCTGGGTGGTATGCTTGGTGTTCGGACAACGCGTCGAAAATGGCGGAAGATTGTTACAACTTTGCCCTTCCCAAGGTCTGTATATTTCTAACACTGCTTTCCAACACAGGAAGAAGCACTGTGATTTGAAGACCTCCGTGTTCTTCTCAGTCGTGGACACAGTTACAGGTGGCGCCACTCTGTTAAGGACTTTCGTGCCTTTTGGAGCAACCACCTGAACTTGGACCATGCTGTTGTGCGTGCCCGTTTTGTTTTATCAATTGTTCGGAGCACCTACGCTCGTAAATGTAAGGTACTTGACTGGCATTCGAACGATGAGGGTGTGAAGAACGCTTACCAGAAAGCGTTGGTAGACAAATTGCTCAGTTCGAGTCAGGTGAGTGGTCCTAACGAACTGGGGACAAATCGCCGAAGCTGTGAATTGGTATGTTCAGTTTCAACAAAACTGGATTTCCCTCACTTCGATAAACCTCATGAACAAGCGTTGCTCGATCCAACCTGGTTCTGAATATGATGATGACCGTCAAGAACCTAAACACAAGCTGACCAAAAGTTTGCGCAAAGAATGAGCAATACTTGGCTAAACAATCGGAAGAAGTGGGGAAGCCTTGTTATCTGGGAATAGCAGAAAGCATTTTCCCCTGATCCATGGTTTTACTGGTCATCGAGTCGGCGTAAGTGAAACCATATGTGAAAACGATGGTTCACTTACTACCAGTCACTCGCGTCTACTTGACAGGTGGGCTGAACATTTTGAAGAGCAGTTCAGCTAGCCTCACCCAGGTCATGTGGACGACGGGATCCGATTGGTCAGTTGTATTCCAGACAGCCCTCCATCGGAAGCAGAAGTGGTCCTTGAGCTCAAGTTATTGAAACGTAATAAGGCTCCTGATCCAGACCTTCCTCCTCTTCTCAAGGGTAGTGGGGAGAGGTTAGTATCAGAACTGACAAAACTCCTCCGGACGATCTTGGAAACTTAAAAGGTACCTCGTGATTGGTTTTTATCGACAGTCATTCCCGTTCTCAAAAAGGGGGCCCGAAGTCTACATAACAACGACAGAGGCATCAGTTTGACGCCTACTGCGTCCAAGTTACTCACTGGCCTCACTAGGCCCAGAGGAAGTCAGATACACGAGGAACATGCAGGATTCCGGTCCGATCGGAGGTACGTTGATCATATTTTTACCTTGCGACGGATTTTGGAACATCGGCACTCTTATGGGCAGCCGACAGTGGTAGTCTTTTTGGACCTGAAGACTGCTTTCGATTCAGTTGCTCGTAACGTTCTCTGGAGCTGTCTTCTCCGCAGGAGAGTACCAGATAAATACGTGAGTCTGTTGAGATCACTGTATGCTCACTCTGCGAGCAGGGTGAGGGTTTATGGACGGCTGTCTGGGATGATTTCCCCTTCCTGTTCAATTTTGTCATGGACGACATTCTGGAGGGTGCGCTTCGCGAATCCAGTGAGCTTGGAGTTGAGCCTCTTTCTGGTGCTAGATTGACCGATCTAGAGTATGCGGACGACATTGTCTTACTTAGCCCCTCTGCCGAAAACATGCAAACCATGCTTGATAGGTTGAGCGGCCGAGCTGGTTTGTGTGGAATGCGCTTCCCACCTTCAAGGTGCAAATTGGTGCTTCAAGACTGGGTCATTTCCACTCCTACTTTCTTTATTACGGATATTTCGCTTGAGATTGTGAACAGTTTCACATACTTGGGTAGCACCATCTCGTCAGCCTGTAATATTGCTGATGAGATATCAGCGAGGATTGCAAAGGCACGATTTGCCTTTGCCAGACTGCGTCATCTGTGGCGTCGAAAAGTTGTCTGGTTGTCGCTGAAAGGAAGAGTATGTAGTACTTGTGTACGTCCTGTTTTACACCGTGTCTCGGAAACGCGGCGTGTTAACAAGGACGACATCAGCAGGCTTGCTGTTCCCAATCATCGCTGTCTCCGCCAAATTGCTCACATTAAGTAGAAAGATCGCGTAAGCAACACAGTCGTTCACTGGTGCGTATTCCGAAACGCTCGGGATGCGCGATCAATTGGTCAGCCTATCATGGCACACAGCCTGCGGTGGTTAGGTCACGTACTACGTTTGCCGGTTGAGCGTTTACCGTACCGGGCATTATATAGTGAGACCAACAGTTGCGTGAAACCACATGATGGTCAAGCAACAATATGGTCACGAAATACGAAGACCACGACTGCTCCACTGAACAAAGTGGATAGGCTTCACCTGTCTGAATGGGGTCCTCGTGATCACTCAAATCGCTGGCTAGAGACGCCACCCGAGATGGCGATGTGTCGCAGTCAATAGCGAACCTGCATCCACACCATTTCTAGTTCTTCCGCTTAGTCTTTCGTTAATTTTCAAGATTCTTAGCGTTCTCTTCCAGGATATTCCACGTCACTGTTGAGGTGAGTGGCGGCTCGAGCCACAGTACCTTTTGGTCAGACTCATGGATGCTATGATGATGACACAGAAGGTTGTGCACGTGTCTGTTTCGATGTTTTTCTTCAATGTTTAGCCCGGCAGGCAGTCAACATTTAGTGATCAGATGTTCAGGGTTTCATTAGGTCGTTAAGTCATGTGGTTTTCCACACAACTACGACCCTTTGCATGTACTTGGACAAATATTTGCGTTTCCTCACTGACTAGACTCACAATTAGCTATGTTTCTTCAAAAGCCGTTCTCAGTGGTTGGCACTAGTTTTTTAACGCGGTATCATCGTGGCTGTTGATAAATTTCGAGTTCTCTGTAGAAACTCTGACATTGACTACCCTTACTGCTTTCGCTAGCTAACCGTTGTCCTTAATACGCTCTTGCTTTTTTTCGTCTAAGTGGTAATGTAGTGAGTTGTTAAGCCGAATGTCCTCGTTCATATGCGGGGCGTTAACCTCATTGTATATCAAATTTTGAGGTTGCCGGCAGCTCAGGTCAGTAGTAAGATAAGTTACGCAGATACTACCCCCTTCATTTGGTGAAAGCGGCGAGTACCTGTTGCCACTGCGGGTATCCGAGGTTGTAGTTGTGATCTGACGCGTTAGCGGGTTACGGTCAGTAATGGATGTTCCTCGCCTCGACAGAATAAATTGCTTGATAAGGGCCTATGCTGTGTAAACTGCGGAATACGAACTGTTCTAATTGACGTTTTCTCTTCACAGAACTTCGGCACCTTCTCCATCACTGTTTGTTATGGCGATGAGATTTCACGGTGCACCGTTGATCGAATTCGTACCTCAGTTTGTGGACTTACGGGGATTGGCCTGACTGTTAAGCATAACATTTTCGCATGTAGTCAACGTTCATACCATTTTTGTTCGTTGAATGGAGCCGGAGAAAATATTCTAGCAGACGGGTCACTCGTTTAAAGTAGCATATCATGTAAACTACGGAGACCAGCGTTTTCGTACAAGCTTTAAGGGCTAATAGCTAGTTGACGAGGTTGGCGATGTCGGAAAGGATGTTCTAAAATTTACAAGTACTTGGGAAAGGCTTTGCCAGTGTTATCGTCGATTGTGTTTTGTGTAGATCCTCGTTGATGAGGGGGCTTTAGCATTAGGAAGGTGGGCGTCAGACCGTTTTATAACTGTCAAACTTCAGGCGGACTTGTCGGGGTCGTAGAGCATTCTCCCTTTGAAGTGGGTTGGTATTACGATGGGAACCTTGGTAGATCTCAAGAATGCTCCTGTGCCAACGGGACTGTCCTCCTGGCAAGGTCGATTGGCGATGTCATGGGGTCAGTTATATGGGCCAGGATGAAAGAAATCGGGGACCCGTTCGACTGGCACTGTTGGGATACTTTGCACCAGCTCGTGTTCGGAGAACGTCTAAAAGTTACTGGAAATGAAATTTCTTTGTCCCCTGCGTCTGTGAATCATGTTATGACAAAAATAACGTGGCAAACAGTATGTGGAGTGTGCCAAATCTGCATCACCTTACATTTTTTTCCAGTTCCAATTTATTGGTTTGAGTTTTGGCGTTCAAATCGCTACACAGGAGGACTTAAATATCAGAGGTTTTAGTCATGCATCAGATCTCATCATCGATTGATACAAATGGGGTCCGGTAATCGAACTCCGGTAATTATTCCCCTTTGCTATTATGCTATCCGGAGACGCAGGGGTCGGCTCAAACATTGCATCAGGGATTGTTGACTCGGGAGTTAGACTACCGAAACAGATTGTCATAATAATGGAGGCAATGGCGCTCGTCGTGCACAAGTGCGTGGCTTACTCGATCAAATGCTTTAACTAACTATTCATGTTACTCGCTTATGTGACTTGGTTACTCTTTGAGAGTCAGTTTCTTGTACACGAATACCGAGGCTTGTTTCATTCGAACTTTTCAGCCGCTGGTGGTTTGGATGGCTTATGTACAATAGCTCATATGATGTGCAGCTGATGTTCTGCTTGCGTGGACCCTTGCAAATACTGTCATTCTCGACACGGTTACATTGTTTGATTCGATGAAGATTAACTTGTTTTCACTTAGTGGAAGCAACCACCGTATTCGGCTGATCAGTGATTGCACAGCTTTTGTTTTTCCGATGATGTGAATTTTTAGCCATTTGTGTTTAGTTCTGCTATGACGGTTGTTCGATGTGATGCCTACCGCAGATCAGACTTCTCCTGTACAGTCTCTACACGCTTAGCTCGGAAATTTTTCTGTCATTATCATATGGGTCATAATTAGCGGATATGACTGTACGTGAACCTTATCATTTGAACTGCCTGTGTGTTGGAGTAATCTGGCCGTGTTCGCAGTAGGCAACAGATCTCGGGAACACGGCTAATTGTAACAACGAACGATATATTTCCCAGAAGGTTTAGAACTGCCAGAAATTTATTGTGGTCTGCAGACCACAACAGCAGTGAAAGTAGCTTCACAAAACGAGTAGCTGCTAGCTGGTGGGCAGCTGAAACCCTGTGCGTATAAGGTGTGAAACGGTCAAAAACGGCATAAAACACGGTAAATTACAAATATGACGGTCATAATAACGAATTGTCGTCAGGCAGTTATGAGCAGTCATGCTCTGTTTGGGGTTACGCATGAAACGAGTGGCGCTGGGTAATCAGACCTCTTAGACACTTCCTATTGGACGTTACGTGCTTGGACCGTAAACATAGAGGTATGGTTGTGAGGTGGGTAATCGTTGTTGTGGTCTTTTCTTCAGTAATCGAAGTACACTACCGTTCCTTAGCCTCACGATCGCAGGTGCATTCGCGGTTTTATTCAAACTGAAAATGAAGGCGGTGTGTTTTCAGGCAGTTTCACGTGGTGACAGTGGTCCCTGGCATTTAAACTATTTTAGTCTTCTGCTGTTACGTCAAAGCGTGTATTACACAAATCAAATCTGGCTGTTCTGCTGAGGACAGAGGTCACTGCAACGCCCAGGCAAAAGCGTGCCTCCAATGTCATGAGACTTTTAGAACTGGCTAGCCAACAAGTTAGGCAAAATAAGTCGCCGTAATCTGTACAGCTGGTACCATGATTGTGATCTATCTTTAAGATTTCACTGGGATTGCTTGATCAAGCGAACAAGGACAATGTTGAAAGCTATGAGGCGATGAAAGTGACAGTATTGGAGTTGCGCATAAGTACCGTGCGTGCGAGTGAAAGTTGAGATGGTCATACAACTAGATCGAAGGCGTGATTGTGGCGCATACCCTACGTTCCAGTGCGTCCAGTAACCTGCATCATATCTACTCACTCGAAAAAGTGTTTAAGCCCATAAAAGGGTACGCGGCAAATTGGTGCAAATAACAGTTGACAGTCGTACTGCATTAAACATCAATGGGGTTGTTACAGATTTTTCCATCTAGAAAACCAACTCGTTGGTTGACTGACGATGTAATAATGTTCGAGTTAACCATTGCTGATGATATGAACATGAATGGTGTGATTTATCCTTTCCAAATTTTTGTTTTGACGGTCGGTGGGATGAAGGGGAAGCTGCCGGACGTCGATAGTTTTGAATGTCAATGCTCATGGGCGGGTGTTGACATGAAAAACCAGTCATTCAGACAATCGGGTCTGACACGTTAGATACGTTAGTTAGTTTTAACGCCCAATCGATAGATGGAGGTATTTTGTTGTCTCCTCGCTGGCAAGCACTTTCAAGCTCTATGACTTGACGCTTGGTATCATCAATTTCCAGTAATCGCCACCTTTCTTCACTTCTCCCTTTCTGTGTTTGCACAACAGCCGGCGAATTGCTCTGGGGCATCATAAAATAGCATACCTTCCAACTGACTGTTCAGTAGATATTGTCATGTGTTGTCTTGACGAGTACTTCCAACCCATAAATTTTTATTATCACGCTTCACTGAGAATTGGTTGGAAACCTGACAAGTTCCTTTGAAATCAAGCGACTATTGTTTTCTGTGTACCACCAGTTTGGTTGTGAGTACCACTGCTGCTCTTGAACGATCCGCAGATTATCTCTTCAGCATAAAAACAATGTTTTGGAGAATAACCCGTAAACAATCGATAGTTTTGTTCACTGTAAACGGTTCACTTTAATGAAGAGGTTCTAGCAGACCAGATGAAACGGTTTCACTTTTTCAGTAGGTACATTAGACTGGACTTAGGAAAATAAGCCTAGAGAGAAATAGATGCTATATTCGAATGTCTAGATGTAGTTGATAGGATGCACTTAAAAAATAAGACCTAAGTTAACTCGGTGCTCTCAAGTTAGTCAGAGAGTCATCTGATTTTGAGGAAAAAGCAGGGAGCAGTCAGTATTTATAACCGTCGATAGGGTAAGTTCATTCAGCCATCAATATATGTCAGTTCGATCAATCCAGTTCCAGCCGCCACGTACTAGAAGTTCAGGTCCGTCAATCTGACCTAACTTGAGGTCGATCTCCGTAATTTCGGTGGCTCCGACGACTAAGGAATTCTGTGTGGATTTGAAGATTTCCTAATTTTTTCGACATTTTTCAGACTAGTAGTCTGTTTCTAACTAATGACGAAGAGTGGGAAATCTCTGATAATGATTTTTTACGAATTCTCCGGCTCTTGATAGTTCTAATGGTGAGCTGTCGTGCAGTCTGTCGAACGACTGTGTTTGCCGTTAATGACCAATGAGGTTGTGTGAATTGACTCGATATTTTTACACCACACCTTTCGTGAAACAGTTAATGATCACTTTGGTAAGGTTGAACGGTTAATACATGTTACTTTTGAGTGTTCGGACAGATGTACGAATTGGGACATCGAAGCAATTGGGCAGAAACACAGGAAGAACAACTGGGGAGCAGTCTGGAAGGAACTGGTGTTTTCCACACACGTTCTAATCACTGTCAGTTACATCCTCAAAAGGTATTGTTATGTGCAAATGAGTGTTAATGATTTTTGTGTTGTTCATCCATATGCTTCTGTGTCGATTCATTGCATACACCAACACTGTACCATTCAGGTATATAGCGCGCGACGCCACGGTCATCTTGCTCATATTGTATCTTTTCATGCTCTGCTCGAACGAAAGAAAATGGGAGTTTGATGTGATCAGATCTACTACACTTGAGGTTATCAGATGATAATTTTTCTGCTGTTTTTCACGGTACTTATCTGCCTTATGATAACGTATTAATGGCACTCACGCGAAACTGACAAAATATCAACCGTTGAACCAATGACCAATCCGTCATTGCGTGAGACCAACATCGCTGCCACGACTTGCTCACTAACTTACGACTAGTGCCTTCTGCTACTTCCATGTTACAGTCTGTCCCAAGATACTCATGGTGGCTCGTACACGAAGTCATGCGATGTTATCTTGCATGCACGTTTGTTTAACTGTTATTGTCACGTAGCGCCGAACCCTGCGTTCAAATAGATCAAACTATAATTACGCTTATTAGTTTGTCGTGAGTATTTGATTCGCACAGTGCATCAGGGACTTCTTATTGTAAGTATGTATAGTTAAGGAGTGCGGAACATGACAAAGAGTAATAAACTTACCACAGAAAGTAAAATGTGTGTTGAAGTAAGTGGCTGGTTAAACCAAAAGTCACAGCGTTCAATAACTGTTGTCTCAATGTGCAGCACGGTCGCATCAATAGCTGTGCATTTTATTTGTGATGTCTACAAAACGCCGTGTTTATCTTACTTCCGGTCAAAAGGGAATTAACCGATGAACAGGTGAATTGACAATTGCACTAATCAATGAAGCAAACAATTCCAGCTGCCATTTGAAACCTGGTCTAATGCTAGACAAACTACCTGTCCTTCAGCTGCTGACGCTGTACAGTGGAATACGTCAGTCGAACAGCTAGAAGCCCATCTGAATTGGTTAAACGAGTATCGTTCTTTTTGTATTAGAACAGTAACCACAAAATCAATCCATGACAATTCTATCACAGTTGTTAGAGGATACTCATCGGGTAGACGTTTCTAAGATACTATGGTTGGTCTACGCGGTTCCAGTTTTCTGAATCCAAAGCAGACAGACGGCAAACAGGGCAGGATCGATCGCCGTCAGATTACGTAGCTCACCGCTGTTCACTGAAGCTATACAACCTCCCCGGCTTTTTGTGATCTGCATTACTCCTTCGCACACACCTACACGTACAGCTGGTTGTGGTTAAGGGACGTAAACCTATCTCCTATCCAGAACAGTGAATGACCACTTAGACTTCTCAGTTCATTCTTACTTTCCTCTTGACTGCATTGACCCGTTAATGCATATCTAACTAACTAAACTTCCACACACTCAGGGGACCCACATTTCATTTACGAACAGATTATATTGGACGTTTTAGAACTTTCGGTCTATACATATAAGAGGTGAAGAAAAGGACAACTCTTATTGCTTCAAAGCTTCTTGAATAACACGTTCGACCAGCTTCCTAAACTGGTTGATAGAACATTTTAGTAATCAGGGACAAGTCTCATCAACGTAAGGTGATTTGTCACCCACTTGGTAGCATTTGAAACGACTCCAACCATAGATGCGGAATGTTTGGCCATAAAACAACACTTGAGGTGGTGTACGTTTAGTTGCCTACTTGATGAGTTGAGTACAAAATAAGTCACTGATAAAGGGTATGCTACATGGAAGTGATTGTTTCAGCTAGAATCTACAGAGAAACCCCACTTCATTGTGTCACCGCAGTATGGTACTTCTTCCATTCTTTCAGAGGTCATCAGATGGTCCTTGTAAGTAACTTATCTCTTATTGGGAGTGGCTGCTAACTGAGTTTTAGTCCAATGGGAATGGTGATAAACATTTGTGAAACTGAAATTACCTGTCACTATTAACTGTAAACTATTTCTTTCCAGATTCACTGACCACTTCTGTGTTCTCTTTTGAGATAATGCGGTTGTGACTGGAAGGTAGAGAATAACTTATCCCGATTGACTTGCTGGACCATGACCGGCTGAGTCTTTGCAGTTAGCCAAACAGCAGCTGCTTCATATCTCTTCCTGCATGCATTGAGAAGCGTTGTTCCAGTTTTTCCAATTGTCTATCTCCCTTGAGGGGAATTGTTTCCGAACAGAACCGCGCTTGGGCAAACTCATTCGTTCTTTCACAAGAAGAGTACTAAAGTTTTTGAGTAGTCGTTTAGACCTGAACTTCTGTTAGTCAGTTTCAACTTCGCCCTTAGCTCACCGGAACTGCGGGTCACCGTCACCTTGCATACCATGCGATTTCTTAAATTCGTTCTGTATGTAGGATGCATTAAGTTTGTGAATCGTGTACGTTGGCCGTTCCGTATGGCACCGCCACGCAGGTTTCGTGCTAATCGTTATGGTAAAACATTCAGAAACGCCATCTTTTTGTTATTCTATTTCAGTGGTAAATTCCACGGTCGGGGGTCAAGTATCGCACTTAATAGAACAACTGATAGGTCGGATGCAGAATGTCAGACACTAAGTTTTTTCTGTGTATATCGTTTACAAAATCCAAAATTATAACTCGTATCCCGTAAGTTTGGGCAGGAACACATCCTCGAGGAAAGAAACAGATGATGATTCTATCCTCACGCTTTCGCTGTGTTCGAAGCAACATCGTTTGTCTAAGAACTGTACATCAAAAGTACACCGGGGAATGCGATTTTAAGCTTAATCAAAGAAACATTAATGTCAATCTGGTTAGAATGGACGTAGTCCCGAATACAGTCGTCGATTTAGAAAAGTGGGGCGTTTGTGAACAACGGTTCAGTCTCAAGATAGAACGCTATATTGTTACACAACTTTGTTTCTTGATGGCATCCAGAAATTATAAACATCCTGCAGGGTGTACTTACACATTTCTATTCTTGGATATTCCAACAGACTCGAAACTCAATGTGTAAGACGAATTCGACCTGTCACAGTTGAGAATTAATGGTATATTCGATTTGTATTATTGCTGTAATCAGCAGGCTTAAAGAGTAAGTGAAACTGAGTTACAGAAGTTTACGGGTAAACGACTGCTCAAAACTCTTAGTACTCTGCTTGTGAAAGAACGAATGAGCTTCCCTAAGCGCGGTTCTGTTCGCAAACAATTCCCCTCATGGGAGATAAACAATGGGAAAAACTGGAACAACGCCTCTTAATGTATGCAGGAAGAGATATGAAGCATCTGCTGTTTGGCTAACTGCAAAGACTCAGCTGGTCATGGTTCAGCACATCAGGGATGAAGTGCATGGTTTTTTGACATTTCATTTTGCAATTGTAACTTGTGGTAAGTCGGGGTTATAAAGAGATTATCCAAGTGGATCGCCGAGCACTGTCATAAATCCTTCAATAAAGAAACCATCACATACAACAACAACGCAACTTTGGGAAACCGCATGGGGTGCAACCAAACGGTTGACGTTAAATGTGGGCTTTCAATTAATTCTAAAATACTGCTGATGTATATCGAAGACGTTATCTGTGGCAGCATTAAACAGTGTTTGCTCTTCAAGACTGGGGTTGTTTTAACAAAGAAACTTCATCATACTCCTGCAGTTGCCTAGGCCATCGCTACGCCAGCGAAGGATCCGTTACGTACCTGCATCTTATTTCCCACACTAAACTAACGGACTTATTTCCATAATTGGATTTTCTCATTAAACTTGGTATTGTTCAACTCTTCAGCTGGGTTGTGACATAACCACAGTATACTTTTGTTTTTCTTTTTGCTCTTATCAGGCCTGCCTGACTGTTAAACCTATGCGCTGCGTCCTCCATGTTCAGTAGCTTATCAAACACTGTTCCGGGCTCGTTCAATGATAGCAAATCTGAATCGGCCAGGTGAGCTTCCGTACGTCTTCTCATGTGTGTTAAAACTATAAGTGCTTCGACGGGAAGAAAATTCTTCTGAATTCGTGCTCTACCTGACTGATTCAGTGGGTTTAACTCACAAATTGCATGGGTATTCTCGTAAAACCGATTGTGGTTTGAAATTATGAACTAAGAAACCAACCTTGCGGAGCATTTCCGTGAGGTGTTCGTTGTTACTCACGAGTAGTCATTTTTAATACCAAATATTTGCTAGCTGACATCACTGGTTTTTTTTTGGGAACCCTCAGCTGTGAAAATAACTAGACTCTTGTGAGTGATAACTTTTAAAATCGCCTGTTGTTGTGATCGCAGAAGACGCTTGGCCTACGAAGTTGTTTACTGAATGAAATCCTATACAGGTTATGTTAAAACAGGATCACCCATGCGTACACTCATTTGCACGGCTATCGTGTTCACACACATTAGGCAGCAGTAGTCATCCGACCTAGTGGCACGTTCTCCATAATGCGTAGTCACTTCCGGTTCACCTTCTTCCTGGTGTTAAAACCTGCTCTTTTAGTACTGAAATACAGGCACTATACTAATTACAAATGAAGATGTTTGTTATACAACACTGCAAATTACAAACATACATTTCATGTTGACCAGAATGTGCGACTGAAGTGATCCACGATGAGTTAGCTCTGCATATCCCGTTTCAAACACTTTACCGCTCCTACTTTATTTCTACATATGAAGCATCTAAAGTGAGAAATTTACTCATTTGTTTAGAGTAGTTTCATTGGTTTGCAATACCGTTGAAGACGTACTAGGAGGCAGCGTAAACGCATGTTGCCATTGTAATCTGTGGCTTGGGATAGACAGTGTAATCTATGGTATGAGGAACACAACAATTAGGTACATTCACGTCATATTTGAGGTACCTAGTGTGGTGAAGCAAGATGATCCGACTATGTCGTTCACTTTTGTGCTGTTGTACTTGTACCGATTTACTAATAAACCATCCTTGTATCACTCGAATTATTGAGCTCCAACATTTGGATTTTCATTCGAAACATTTATCATTGTTGCGGCCTTTTTTCATCACTGAAATGAGCGTGAAGATAGTATGAACGCTTTGTTTAGTATAGCAATTTCGGAAGACCTGACAACAGCGTACCAATAAGAGCAAGCGCACTACCAAACGGAGATCATGGGTAACAACTGAGTGACCTATTGTTCGAAATTTAGAAGTATGATTATGTCACATCGATCAAAGCTTGTCCAGTTGAGTTTATGACTTCGTCAATTGTTTCATTTAAGGTTTCAGACTTAAAACTCCTTCCAGGTTATAGTTTCAAACGGTTTTGCCACCAGAAAATAACTTTAATTGCCAGCAGTTAGCTAAGCTACCACTAAGCAGGTTAACTTTCAACTCTTCCTTTGGTTGCCATTTTCCTGGTGCTTTTTTTGGTATAACACTGGAATAGAACTGGAAACTCCTATTATATCCTAACATTCTCGTAAGTGGACTTTTCAATCTCCCTCATAAACTCGATCTTATCATTTTGTTCGATACCTCCTGGGGTTCGTTTACAAACAAAGCCGTTAGTGTTAGTAGACGTGGCTTATGTTTGTCCCTGTCACATGGGTAAAATAGGACACCACCAGGAACAAGACAGAAGGACGTACATATTCACACTCCGCTTTCTGTGACTATAGCATTTTATTTTTCTTTGCCATTTCCGCCATGCCATTTCTCATTTTCTCTCCAGAAGCACACTTGGCTAAATGGATGTGAATGTTACTTCAGCAAAACGTTGTGTAACAAAACTAAAATGTTATGCAAAGGAAACAATTTGAGGAGGGATTTTCTTTTAACCAAAACGTTGCTGATTTTCAGATACTGTCATCCGACGTTCGTAGCTAATCGGAAACGGGAAGGTTATTGAGGCATACAGTAATTGGTCAGTTGGTTTTTTCAGGGGTTATATTTCGTGGGGGTCGCTTGACAAATGTTGTTAGATTTATCATGGTAGGAGCACTATCTTTGCTCTCACCAGCAGTACTTTTACTGGAGTTGTTTCTTTGCTTGTCGTCATTCGTCCATGGTGTTTCGCTGAATAACATTAACCAAAAATAATTAGTAAATTCCGACATAAAGTCGTCATGCCGGTTACCGGTTCGCCCGAATGACTAACATATCCAGATTACCATACACAACTGAAGGTATTTCGGGGATTTAGATTATTTCATTTAGGACAGCACTCAAAATTGATGCCGGTGTTTGAAGTTAGATAAACCTTTCGGCTGGCCCACCTCGAGAAGAGGCACTAGACCCCAATTTCGCTCTAGTCTGAACTCATCAATAGTGCGTATCCAAATCCGGATCAAAATGTGCACTCCGACCATCGTGCTTGCAAGACTAGCGTGTTAACCACAACGCCAGTACTCTCAATAAACATGACCAAATGGTCATATCCACAGGCTCAACCACAAGTTCGTGTGCACAATATTCAACTTGTCAGACCATTTCGACAGGAATATGAAGAGAATCGCCCTGGTAAGTCCAATCGCCAACTCCGAGATTGAAATTGAATGGTTCAAAACTACTGTTGTGAGCGAAGAGTGCGGATGGCACAAGAGTTATGTGAACTTGTTACTGATGCTTCTCATTTTTAATTGAATACACCGGGTTGCTATGTTTTACAACCAACGACAATCCCCTCCACTTCGCCAGAAACTTCTTAGATCCGGGTTCTGTTGCAGTCGAACTCCACTGGTCTCTATACTTAGTCTACGAACTAGGTTCACACACAGTACATCGGCCCGATAACTTCTCAATCGGCTTTTCCTGGAAAACCTCTTATGTGCTTGTCAAGTTTAGTTGGCCAATCTTCGAACTTCTGATACTTCACATGTGTTAATCCGTAGATCTTCTCATAAGCTAATTCTGATAGACGGACAACCTTGGCACGCGACCATGCACTAGCTCCAGCAGCGACTTCTTTACTGTTCTTTGTGCCGACGAGCGGTAAGTCAACAAAACCAATGGTAGTGTTTCTTCCCAGTGTCCTCATTTAATCGCAAACCATTCTTTGATTATGCGACTGTTTCCTTTCGTCAGTCCGTTTCATCGAGGATGGTAGGGTGATGCGCAAATTTTCTCGACTCTTAAGTGCTACAAACAGTTTCGAAACCCCTCATTTTTGAAGCGGTTGTCTTGATCAGTCAATATTTTTCGTGCTATTCTGTAGTCTGCAACGATGGGTTCCATCACCGCCCCGCATACGGTGCGTGCACGCTGATCAATCGTAGCGACTGCTTCGATCTATCGATGACGATGGACTGTTTGCCCAAGTGACTGTTTGATCACGTGACCATCGATTCAGCCATCGTGTTCTGGCAGGTCATTAACTTTGAAAGTAAATTCACCCACCGTTCGAATGAACATCGCACACGACTTAACTATCATCCCTGACCTTAGCCCAGTCATTGAAATCGGGACCTCAGTGTCAATCAAACAACACTGAACTACCAATGATTTCTACCCTAGCCTGTCGTCTTATCAATCGCAATTATTACCAAATTTCCCTTTCCATACAAGAAACAATCAGCAAAACGTTCATTTAGGTGAAGTTTCTTTTTGCCGAATGGGCAGAATCCCTGCCACTGTCCACGTATTCCACATCTACGGAATACGTCAACTCGAATTTCCTTCTTATTCTTCATCTTCAAAGCCGCCACTGCCTCAGTCATATTTTCCAGTGCACTTCGAAGATTACTCAGTTCACTTGTTTCACCTGCCTTCAACTCGTTGACTGTCGAGGAGTTTTTCGCTAGCAGTTGCCGAGCCGCATCAGCCAGCTGTTCCAAAGTCGTCGGGTGTGCGATGAGAGCAACCCTGAGCTAATACCTGACTGCTGACGGCATTCCATTCAGGAACTGGTCAGTCACCATGCGTTGTTCTGAATCCAGGTCCACGTGCGGTAGGGCTGTTGGCAACGCTGCCCGTAGTGATACGACGTAAACGAGAGTGTCACCTCATTGGCCAAACCAGGCCCTCTTGAGCCACCGCATTGCCACCTGACAGTCAGTGGGGCTGCCAAACCCGGCGACCAGCGCCCATTTCTTGGCAGTTTACTCCAGCTTTCTAGGGTCCCTTCATGTTACCTCTAGCGCAGCCTTCGCCTCGAACTTAAGTAGCATCTGCGGGGCCGTCAGATTTGCTTGGTAGATTTTGAGTCCGACCACCTCCGTCACATTTTCAAAGTCCTACGGGAGATTCCTGACGTCTTCATCCTGGAACGGCTGCGGCCACGGCAGCTTCATCCTCAAATCCCGGTCACGATACCAGTTGTGACTCAAGAACGCGGATGGCGTAAAGATGAGGCATTAACATTCGACACCACAAGAAATAAGCACACCCATTTGAATATAAAAGTGATCCAAGGACATTACGGTTGGTACGGTCGCCAATACCCAGCTGATGTATACAAATTAAACCATTTTATGTCAAAGTGCACTCCAGTGTTTCCTTTCGTATCCATATACATGCTCAAGCCTAACTATTGAGTATTAGCGTCCGTAGTGTGATGGAATCGCTCGTCCTGGTTACACTAGTACCTAACGTTAGCGAGGTGTCATTGCAGTGGTGTGTCGACATTTACAATTCTGACTACAAAGGTAGCCGTTAATTGTAAGCGAAGCCAGCAATTACCTGGTTTCTAGAGAGTACAAAGCGGCGCATTTGTGGTAGCAAGTCCTGCTTGCGTTAAAATGAGGTATCTGCGTCTTAACCATGATATGTTGCTAGAATCAACAGTTTTTCAAGCTATGTCACTTTTCCACTAATAAATAATCTGGTAGATAAAAGGTTGTCGGTAGATTTATGGAATGACAAAGTCTCAGCCTTCTATACATAATTTGTGATTAGCAGTGGTCGATGCAAATGTATGTTACACTGGGCTGTCAGTTAACACAACCTTTTGGAAGCGTCGAACCCCACGAACGGAAAAACGCACATGGCTAACAGTTTTGCGACTGAGATCAATCCATCACTCGCGCCTGTGCCTGACGACATAAAGGGCATGCAGTCAACTGCTTGTGGTCGTAATGATTTTGTTCATTTCTTTGAAAAACCTGGTGTAATCGAGCAGTAGGTTGCTTACTTTGATACGACTTTCGGTTGGATGTCAGCAGTCGTCAAGTTTGTCAGTAGTGTCCCATACAACACCAGCCCTTTTACGAGTTTGACTAATTGCAAGAGTCGTACACAAGAAGTTTAACTCAGGGACAGATCAGCCCTAGAACGTGCTGCTCATGGCGTTCGGATTTTCACCAAGTCAGCCAACTGATCTGAAGACCTTTCGCTGTCATACTACTTGTCATTATCGCGACTTCTAATGAATCAAGGAGTAAGGTCAAAGAATGAACATGAACAAGCAATTAAAAGTAAACCGTTTAATAAACAATTATCCATTCTGCCAAAGTTCAATCAGGCAAGGCTGGAATGTGTTTAAGAACCCACCAGCGTTGCGCTAGTATTCTTCGATAAGGTGGTGCTCCGGATCATTTTTTGATCTGTCATTCAGGTTGCTGATGGTTTCGTAGACGTTCTAAGTCTACATGCTTGTTCATTGAATTAGTTTTGGTCACCAGGCTTCGACGAATTTGCAAGTCAGATTTGCGCCTTGCTAAGTAGTACTACGTGTTCCGATATGAACTTCCTAGGCTTCTCTATCCAGTTGTGTCAATATAAAGGACATTCGATCGCGCCTGCTTGGTCACGAGCTATGCACATTTATTTTTTTGTTCAGCGGTCTTCTTTTCGATCGACGTTGTATTTGTTGCTTTATGTACAGAAGACATTTTAATCACGCATGGTGTTTATTCGGTCTGGATTTTCCTCTTGACTTTCATGAGTAAACTCTGAATGTTTGTTGTCAAATTGTGTCACTGTGATTTCGAGTGGGGTAGAAGTCCGTTCGTCATTTCTAAAACAGTCTTGAGGAACGGTAGGTCTCCCGGTTGGCAGGAGTTGCTTCTGTTCACTAGGTGTCTGGAAAGTAATACAAGATGAAACAAACTATTAGTTATGAGTTACAATTAACCATTTCGAGAAGATGATTTTCTTCAACTTAACACCAGTGAACTATAATACGTCCTCTATCTTCGGAGTAAAATTTTGTCACAGCTATACGGGGATGTTGTCAACAAGATTAAGAGTTTAGTAAGTAGACTAATTTATGCCAGACGCTAGTTAATATTTAACCGTTGTGTAGCCTTCCTTGTAGGCATCTACAGATGATTGCTGGCAGTTTCCTCCGCTGAAAAAGTGCGTACCAAGAAAGCTGTCGATGGGTTTCTGCTTGTTCGATGGGATGACACGCGCTGCACTCGGGATTCCGGTTCAATGACCGTGTGTTGTATAACCACTTCGGCTGCTAATTTTGGGATTACTGATCCTTGGAATAGGCCTTCTACCTGTTCCCATAATTTACTGTTGAGTTCAAAGCACGCTTATTGACAATAGTCCACTTGTAGCGTGTTCATTCGATGACTGTTAGTATCAGGTAAGTAAAGGCTCGTCTAGCCAACGCAAACTGAGCGATGCATTTATACCGGGGACCATATATTTATTCTATTCAGTGGTGGGATTTTATACGTTACTCTCACGGATTGATTGAATGACTTCGATTCTCAATTAAGATGCACCAGTCTTAATTCTGAGCAACTTGCATACTATCGGTAGTATGGTATGTTGGTGATGTTTCATTGCAGACACAGAATCTTACTCAGACCAGGTGAAACGATTACTACTTTGACGGTATTAATTGTGGCTTCTTTGTGAGTAGTCAAACGCATCTGGAAGTACCAGTGTTGTGAGCCCAAAATGCGGGTAGCACAAAGATTATTCATTTGGAAAACCAACTCATGGGGTATGCGCTTCAATAAAACAACAAACGGATCTACTCATTTGCATTTAACACTAGTCTCAGAAGGTTACAGTGGCAGCGGCTGTCGATGGCTAAACTGCACTCTAATGTTTCTTCTTGTATTTCTCCTTTGGTTACTTTTCTATCCAGATACATGCTCACGCCCCACTGCTGACTAGTTTGGTGTGAGTATTATGGTGCAATCACTCGTCCTGACTACATTAGTATAGTGAGGATAGGCGATCATACTACACTAATGTTTAGTAATCAGGTGCAAGCATGTATTTAGGTGTTCTAATGAGGCGAGGAATATGCAAAAAGAACGTTGTAGAGCACTCTGACAAGAAATAGCACTTTTCTTGAGTGAAGATAACGTTGGCAAATGTGACACCCTAGGTTTATTGTTATTCGCAATTATTAGTGTTTGTGTTTGAAATGGCGTTGAAGTACATACTTCCTGTAAAACTTTTTTGAATAAATAATCCTTGTGCTACCTGCGTTCTTTGCGTACAACGTTAGGAAATTGGTCAAGGCACACAAGCATAGGTCAATGATAAATCCAATTTTCTACTTACCGTAGATAGAAAACACTTGAAGGGGAGAAGGAGGTGAAATTGACTTGGTCAGTGGTAAGGGTATATTCATATGCCAGCTATTTTCGAGGAATGTTGACACAAGAGCGATAACCTTGATCAGTTGAAAAATGTCTTCACATCCAGTCATTAACGTTAATTAGCCTGATCGACCCAGGACCAGCCGACCACTGCGAGTGAATTCAGCCGCATCGTTTGTAATTACAGCTTACATGGCCTTCATGATTTCGTTAGCTTCTGTAATTAAGCTCTTCTGTCCACCTCTAAGTCTTCGGCCAATCACCAAGTCACTTTCCAGACCATTTTTATAACCTCTACCTGACGCGTGACCAACGGTTGTGAAACCGTTTGTCATATCCTGGGTGCAGTTCAAACGTTTCCCCGAAGCTGACTTATTCTAGATAAAGTTCCTTGTGCTGTCTGCCCAATACAGGCTTACGAACAATCGGTCGCTTTCCATTCTTCGTACATACTTACTGATTGTCTAAACAAGGAATGAATTATTAACGTATACTGTGATCCTATGCCATTCTATCCTTTTTCAGTGACAGATTCAAGTGCCTACATGGTTCAAGAATCAGCGAGTAGCCCGTCGTGTATTTTCCATTAATGAACTAACAGTAGTGCTTCATCATTCCTTTGATTTATCTCAGATTCAGTCAGTTACCTATACTGCTACCTTGCCGAGGTGGTCGGGCTTGTGTACTGTTTTGATCCGGCGGGCTATGCTGACTAGGACTCCGGTCCTTCCAGGTACAACCTTGTCAGACAGGCCAAAGAGGAGCAGTCAGACGAAAAGCAGTTACACTCATAGGATTGTATGTCGCAATGCTGACCACATAGGGGTGCTTAGGTAGTGAGGCACGATCTTATGGGCATACAGCAGAACTATTTTTATAGTTGCGGCACTGCTGTCTTCCGTATCAGGAAGAAAGGGGTTGGAAAATTTACCCTCAAACAAAGCACTCCGACTGTCCAACGGTTGACCATGACCGACGACGTATTACCCATTACGGTCGAAAAACATCTATTTTCCCTCAAAATCCTGATGTAGCTTCGAGTGCATCCACCACGCGCAGCAGTGCTCAGAATGAGA
>LUCH01001636.1:72718-101875 GCA_013368495.1 Paragonimus heterotremus
CAACCTTGTTAGTAACTTTTTCTTCTAGGATATTCCACGTCACTGTTGAGGTGAGCGGCGGCCCGAGCCACAGTACCTTTTGGTCAGGCTCATGGCTATTATGATGATGATGATGATGATAGGGTAACCTTTAATAATCAGCGTAAGCAAAGCACCTTTCTGTGCCGAGTTGGTCATTGACGTCAGTTTTTAAATGCGAGGCGTGAGCTTGCAGTGCCAGTACACCGTTTCGGAGTGTACGAGCTTATGGCCAATGACATTAGGTACTGTCTGTTAACTCCAATCGATGACCCCTCGACTATGACTTCTCTTCAAGTTGAAATCACAAAAATCATTGACTGGTTGAGCGGTATTTGATTACTGATGAGTAGTTGGGGATTTTTAGGATATGCACTACTGATGAGCTCTAATGAGAGCGAAACTCGAGTCTAGTGCTTCTGCTGTTCGAAA
This sequence comes from Paragonimus heterotremus, assembly GCA_013368495.1. Classification (NCBI taxonomy): domain Eukaryota; kingdom Metazoa; phylum Platyhelminthes; class Trematoda; order Plagiorchiida; family Troglotrematidae; genus Paragonimus; species Paragonimus heterotremus. The sequence continues at coordinate 73,169 of LUCH01001636.1, forward strand.
GGGGTCGACTGAAACGTCTGTGGGAATGCGACAACTGCGACCAATTGTAGGTGATGTTCAATCTATATGAAAATCAAAATCCCCTACTACTCGTCAGTGATATCAGGTAGGTCGATGTTTGCGACAAAAAGTGGTATTAAAGTTGTGTCCTGCCCAAGAAATTAAACAATCAGGATATGACACTTGATCAGTTCCATTGTCCGACTGACTTTGGAATGTGTTCTCTTCAGCCATCGCAAAATGATGTCAACCCGACACCGCATCATAACTGCAAGTGTCACCTACATTGGGCTTCGAAATTTTCGGGAGTTTATAGTCGTGAATCAACTATTTCTCCACAAGTTGTTCCGTATAGATATTTTGTAGAACTTGGAAAATTAAGGAGTGCATAGGCAGTCCATGTTTTTGGATGCACAATTTTGCGTTATAAACAAAGCAACTCTCATGGAGACATACATGTATACCAGGTACCATCTGGTCAGCAGTTAAGTTTGTCCTTTATTCCAGAATAGTGTTGAACAATATTTGCTGTCTGGCTGTTTTCAATACTCCTGACGGGGGTGTATTAGTAAACAGCGATGCGCAGTCGAAATTAATGAGCAATCGAACATATTGGATAGAGATGTATTCGATGAAACGTATGGCATAAAACAAGATGCTTACTACCAATATATTTTGGAATACGGAGTAAAAGTGTAAAGGAGTATTTCCAATAATGATACCTCTGGTACCACATTAAGACTTCTAATTTCCGCAGCCAGAAGGCTGAAAATTAAGACATGTGGTTAAGAGAAAAAGCCCGTCAAACAACAGGGTAGAAATAATGTAAAAAGAGAAACAAGATTGAAGGGGTGCAACCAGTTTTCATCCATTTAAAGAAGTTCTGAAAACGCCGCATCCGATGTCCATTTATGGATATGTCCCGTCCTCCAGAGTAGTTTATTCCAGTCTGTCCTGGCATACATATACATGTCTCCGCAACAACGGGTTTACTGGTAAGCTACACGAGAGTTTACAAAGTCCGTTTGAACTCAGTCGGAAACAAGAAAAACGGCTGTATGAGTAGAACACAACAGTATGACTGTAGTTTCTGAGCAAGGACGGGTTAAGGTCGACCGTAACATTCTAGCTACGTTCGTTGTCAGGATGTATCATCCAGAAAACTTTGCACATTAGAACCCGTTATAGTCAGAGTTTTGACCTTTTGATATTTACACCGAATTTTTGAAAAGGTTTTCGATTGGTGGTTTGTTTGCAAGGCGCTCTTAAAAATGTCTCCTCCTTACTGACGTTGACGTCGATAAGTAATTGCTCACTCCTACAGAATATGATTCGAGCCAAGACATAATCGTATGCTGTCGATATGAACCGGGATAACAGTGGACTGTGCTGATCAGGTATTATCGACTGATTCCGTACGCGAGATGGTGGGAACCCAGCCAGTATGGTCGGTATGACAGGGACATTGATTTTAGTAAAGTGGATCACGATTAAATGATCTCTTTGTTGTCAAGTGCTTTCATTCCGCAGTCAAATGTTGTAGGTCAGCCGTCAACGCGACTAAACGAAATGTTAACATCTGGCAACATTTTCCTTGATGTCAATTTGGTCAGTTTTATCCGCGGAACTGAGTTATTGCCATGAACATGGTTTCATCAATCCCGTAGACGAGCAATAGATTGGAGGAATCGGGTCACCGTCTCGTTGTGACTGCCACCATTACTTTCGTATGCACCCATCCTAGATGACGGCGTGCGGCATGAAAACATGAATAGTATGAGATGGCAAAACCAGCTGAAGTTGTGTTGGAAGTGAGCCAAGCTATTTCATTTAACGAAGCGAAGTTATCGTCAGCAGTTTAACCGTTAGATTTCGAGGGAAACTAGAGTTGGTTGGCAACTTTGAAAAAAACTATTGAGGTCTCTGGTTGGATTCGGATTAATCACAAAGACAGCTTGCTCACAAACAGTAGACTTTCTACCAGCTGATGGATGAAACCATACCGGGTTCTCTCTTTTGTAATCAGCCACCAACCCGTCTCGCTGTCTCATATGGGATTCATCAAATGATCCATGGGTTCGACTACTATGGCGAGACTAATCAAGTAGTTTGCGGTAGAAGTTATCCTTATAATTGCTGAAAATTAAACCTGTATTACTAGCTCATAGTTTGGTTGAGTTCTTTTAATCAGAAGTGACCAAAGTTTGGTGGGTCCAAATGTGAATTTGTAATATTCCCATACGGCTTCCTAGCTCAGTTGGTAGTGCACTTGCTGTTTATAAACGTGCTTTCTTGGTCAATGATTTGATTCCTTCCGAAGCTAGGGTTTTTATCAACATGGTCCCCTCTAACTTAACAGTTCTGGCGAACTATCCCCGTTTTTTACTCGGCTTGGTCAATTTCGATAGGTTCGTTCACCGTTCGGATTGAAAAACTCTAAGAAAACATTTCAGATGGACTTAATACAAGCCTTGAAGAACCGAAGTAAAATAATAGCTATGAAATAGTACTCGTTCAAGTGAAGGTGAATGCAGTATTGCGTTTGAACACGTTGGCTACGTATTTAAGTCATAATGCAATCAAATTTCACTGCTATCAAACGTGCTCTTTACGAAATTAAGTACTTATTCGTGTCATTCAACTAGAATGAAGAGTAGCAGTGATTTCCTCAACGAGTGGATTTTAGTTTAGTCGAATGAGTTCAATGAATCTAACGCGAACAAAAAATACGGGTGAAACGGAGTGGTTCAATAATTCTGTTACAGGGTGTAAATAATTGTCTGTCTTGTTACGAAAGTGCGATAAAGGAGTTGCGGACATTTTCACAGAGGAAAAACCCAGTGTGATTATCCAGCTAATCGTGTTAGTTGTGTTGAAGCGTCATTTAGTAAGATATTTGTCTGATTAGCCAACAGCTTTTCAGACCAAAATATCCATCTGTTCAGTCAGTCAGAACATGCTGTCGCGTTCATATAAAGGAAACCAACGCACAGGTACAAGAGAGTGATGAGATTGCCATGGATAATTGCTCGGGGGCATAACCAGGCCATAATATTTCAACTTTATGCGTACACCCAGGGTAAATTTATTCAGACAACTTCTCCGCTACCATTTTATCTGACTGTCAGCTACCATTTTTCGAAACCACTTACCAAATGCCGTAAGACACCTCTGGTTGGAGCTTGTTTGAACAGTCATTTAAAAAAAGGATTGGTGCGTAATAGAATGGAAGAAGACAATATCAGCAGCAGATGATTGTTCCAATTTATTACGGTACCGCACGACTTATGCGCTGGCCTAAATGTAATGAGACAGATGTTCGTCGTTTTGAGAGCTAGATGAGTCATCATTCAGTCAAGATTGTAATCACAGGACTGTTTAATCAGTGTTTTGGACCTGAACTAATTACTATTTGCCTAGGTCTCACATGTCCATAAAATCATTCCTCATTCATTCGTGTCCATGAAATGCCGTGAAGAAAAGAAATAATGGACGATACGAGTATTCTAGAATGTTACTACAGCGGAGTTGGTCACGTTTCGGAATGTTCATGTGTAAATTTTCTTGGAACCCAAAGTTGAATAAGTTGCGAATACTGCACACACGCGTACAGCATACATCACTGAAGCTATATCAAGAGGACACCGTAGGAACTGAAAACTCCCTATCTGGACCAAAAGACTACTTTTGATTCCACTGCCCCATATACTTTTTGCGGCTGTCCTCTATCATGGTGTTGCACAAACGAAGTATATGTTTGTTAGAATTACTGCGTGGCCAATGTGAGTTCGAATGGATGGCTATCTCCAGCGTTGCTTACCGCAGTTGTCTTTCATCAAAAAAAATTAGATTTTCGTTACTAACCAAACTGTTTCATCATTAGGCTCAGTTTGCTAATGCGCCAATATCTTGAGCAGGGCTCACTGTTGTTTTTGTAATGAATCGATTTGTCATCCTACTATCATTCTGTTAAACAACAATCGTAACAAAGGGTAACTTGATCATCAAAATCATGAGGATAAAATGAAAACACACTCCAGATTTTAGCTAGCCAGCTAGTTGTCCGTTGTATGCTCCATTACTATTGTTATATGCTTAGTGGGCAGTGAATGAGTTTCTATTCTGTTCATTATACACTGGCTTTTTTATTCGGAGTTTTCTAGTTCCGGTCCTCTAAAAGCGAGAAAATTTCCCACTTGTTTATTCTTTTCAAACTGTCAAAAACAGATTTAAACGCACATAAGCATTCTTACCATTCTCTACTCTGTAACTTCCCTATGGCTCCGATAAAGGCTTCGAATCGCACAGTTGTAGGATAGGTGAAATGCCGTCGGCATTACAAAACGTTGCAATAAAATAGTAACTATTTGAGCCAGGCACGTTACTTCAGTATGGAGCAAAACTACTATAACGAATATCTGTTATGAGCAAACTAACTGTGCTATCTACTTATCTCCTCATATAATACTTCCTCTACCGTTTGACTGCTCTATTCCTTCGATCGATGCTATGGATGATGACCACAGAGAACAAAAGTGGGCAATGTCAACTGTGATGATGGTTCAGACCGATCGCCTTTGAAACACTACGCAGCGACGCTCGACTAAGTGAGGGGTGCTATGACGGTGATATGTAAGTGTTACCAAATATCATGCACAAAGAGAACGAGGTTGTACCATGCGGAAGTTAGCATTGTCTAAATTATCTACGGAAATGACTAACGGCCTAATAAGCGTGGTTGCATGTGCAGAAGGTGAATGAACCAACCGTTAGAAGGCAATCGCCGAAAGCTGCTATATACCGTATCACTGCATTGCGTTCTATCACTTGGATTAGCTGGATAACTGGGTGACAAAGTTAGTGCAGAAACACAGTTGAACTGACAGTGGATTATCAATGACGTTTTTATCGCAGACATTTGAATACGCACGTAAATATGTTTTTCTATGTATTCTGCTGTGACAAACACGAATGGAGAAATACTTCTTTATATATCTGGTCAAGGTAGTATTGTATGATGAAGGTGGCTAGGTGGCCGGGTATTCATCTTACGCTGTCGGGAGAAACAAACCAAAAGGAACACTTAATGTTGGCCAACTGGTTCAAACATGACAACAAAAGGCCAGAGTCGCGATCACAATTTATTTGCACTTTAAATTGTGCACTGCCTGCATATATCCTCACCGCACTAAATGAGGTATTGTTACCACGGAACAATTTAGGTAAATTTGGTTTACAATTATCCTGATGAATACAGTCCATTGACTCAGTGAACATTCTACGTCATCCAGCACTACTCCGTTAAGCCACACATGCTGATTGCGAAAAGACAAAAGTTGTTGATTGGCTGAAACATGAAAGGTAGACTAGATATTGATGATTTGTTCACAGCAAGTCAGATGGAAGGGTGCGCACTGAGACTCCGTGATGAGCGCTCCAACGATCGCATGAACAAATCCACAATGCGAGTCATTGATGGTACAGTGTACACAACCGATCAACCATAGACAAAATTTGACACGGTTATTTTAGCTCTCAACCCACTTCGAACACACCTCCACTGTGCACACTGTTGAACAAATCAAATCGGTTGTCCGACTCGAAGTTGACTGGTAAGAAGACATAACTGTCGTTCACGACTGCCTGTCACGTATGCGCTCTCGCCTCTGGACGCCGGCGGCCAAGGCGATTTTACTAAATGATGAATTTCACACAGCCTACCTTGATTGCATCGTATCCACGTGATCGAACAGTACTTCGTATATGCCTCAAACTCATACGAAAACGAAGAAAACGACAACTGTATGTTGTGAGGAACATGAGTTTCCAATGGAGGCGACTTAAATTTGCTTACGGAGCTATCGGTGGATCGGTACATTCCTGTCTAACGTAGATACTATTTGTGGTAAAGATGATTGTAACTCAAACAATCGGAGCTGTGTTACTCGACGATCAGGTCATCAGGTCCTTATGATTGTATAGCAGCTCGTATGTAGACTGAATCATCCCCCGAAAGTTTATCTGAACGGGAAGGCTGCCATCACATGTGAATGACGCTTAATTTATGTCCATGTTATCACTGTGAACCATACACTTGAACCTCCACGCACCAACTCTTCTTTTTAACATCCCGCCGTTGGATGGTGAAACTCAGTGTTCAGCCACTTTTGTACATTACGAGTAGGTTTCGGGCGTAGTGGATTTATACCGATTCGAGTGATGAATGACGGATCCGTACCGGGAAGCTAGTTCCAATGGAAGCTACAGTAGACAGACTCATTCATTTTCAGTCCAATGATATGAAATGCTCTGAATATGAAGCAAAAGTAGGCGAATAAGTGACAGACAAGCCAGTTTTGTGTGAAAAACGCTTAGTCAAGAAGTGAATGGCATTCATCAACGGTTACTCGGGCAGCTACAGCTCAGAACCGATGGCTCATATGTAACAGCGTAACGAATCGAGAAGGTGAGTTATGTCTTTACATTTTCGATCCGCATCGACTAGCTAAGTAAAAACGACCTCGTAATTTTTCTTATCCACCCAAGTGCACTATGCCTGCTTAGCTGACGAAGTCTAAGGTTTGGAGGTCATCTTGTTCACTCTTGCTCATCGACGGTGAATGTTATCAAAAATCCATGACAATCAGCTCCTTAACATGGCTTTAACTCTTTCATTCGTAGTTTAAATTTTGAACAAGGTAACATTCCACCACTACAGTCTAGTAAATTTATGTCGGTGTTATTCAAGGAAAATCACATCAAAATCTGTTAGGCTGTTGGTATAGTCGATCGTGTAGGAGTATTCACATAGATCTTTGCCATAGATCGCTGAAGTAACTAGTAATATCTCTCCGTCAACGTTTTGCCAACAAACTGAGTAGTTCACAAGGTACTTTATTTGAACATCTTAGCTGAATGCAACCATATTTCCCGTGACATCACGACATCCAACATAATTAAAGCAGAGGGCTTACTGCCACTATCCACTTCGACATTGCTAATGAACGAAAGAATGGGAGATTTCAGTAGTTACCACAAGTATGTACGTTTCCTTGATATTGCACATCAGATATGCAAGTTTGCACAGCGCACAATGATATCTGATGTTCCTGTTCGACCTCCGATAAATTCAATTAAATTTTGAGTAAATTTAATTCAGTTGAAATTCTTTGTTAACCGGTCCAGGGATACGAAATGCAAGCGCACAGTGTATCAAGACATACTGTTACTTGCAGGATAGTGATAACTGAAATAAACACCAATCCAAAAAAATTTAAGCAGTTTTCTAAAGGTCAAGTAGACAGTTTTTAGAGATACCAAAACTTGTACAAAACCAAAACCTCACCTCCGAACCAGACAGTTCGAGACTTTTGAACTTTCAGTAAAGACATAAACACGGCCATACTGAGTCCAGTAAATGACTCCGAGGTTCATAAATGCATATACCCCAGTTGACTTTGTTGTATAATCTTCGTATGCAAGAAGAGATTAGTAAAAACAGAGAACGTATCAGTCCCATGTAGAATTCTTTGAGCTAAACAAGAAACTGTCATATCTCATCTTTTGACAACCTACTAGTTGGTTTGCTTCCAGTCTTGACTGTCTTATATAAAACGTTTACTATTATACCACATTTTCACTCTGAAATCAACGTCACATTTATACACAAAAATATCTGAAAAATTACGAATAGGTGGAAGGGGACATTTACTTTTCAAATAAATGCTAAAATCTAGTCTGTCACCAGAATTAAATGGTAATACTGTCTAAAAATTTTAACAAACATTTTAAGTTGAATGACAGATAATGTTTCTATTCTAATTAGCTTGGGGGTGAAGTGAGCAAATTTTTGACTGATTGATTTATCCCATATCTGAATGACTTGTCACATACTTCACCGTCGATAAGCCGGAAAGTCGTACCAAACAAATTTATAGCTCCAGAATAATTGCAATGAATATTTAAATTGCGGCAACTTACAAAAATCAATCCAGTTGTTCATTCATTTTCATAAAATACATGGTACCTTCGCCTACCTTTTGCTTAACAACGATGAGGTCACCCGACTTTTTGTTTGGTTAATGACGTTAAAATTCAGCCGGTTTCGACAGTTGACATTTTTCCAATCGATAATTGCATTTGTGATGATATCATGTGGGCATTAAAAAACAATTTCGGAGAGTCCATCCCAAATGGAACATATAACGGAATCATGATATTCAAAGTGCCTGCCTAGTTGTATATTACTTGCAATTGCAACTTTGTTACTGTTTCTTATAAGGACAAAAGGCAAAATGTTTAAAAAATGATATGCACGAAAATGATGAGGTGAAAAAACGGAGTTTTGAAAATTTACTTATTTGTTGAGTATTTATTTATTTAGTTGTTACCTTGTGACCCAGTGTATGTTACCGACTGTGGAAAACTGTGATGATCAACAGCACTTCTCAGTATTTATTGTAGTGAATAGGTTGTTTCATACCTGGTAAGTTGGGCTCTTTTTATACTGTTAACGGAAAATATCAATTTTTCCACCTCTGAACTACATCTCAGCCTGGAAAGTGGTGTATGTTACAACATGTTAACGGTCACATTGAACGACCACCATCCTTTCTGATCTCTTATGTCGCACGAACAACTTGTCTCAGCAAGGGTGATATGTAAACCTTAATTGTCTTGGTTTGATAAATCATGAATTTTGAGGCACTTCGTACAAACTGTTAGGGCCAGGGCAAACCTGACCGTAGGATACGGTTCTGCTGTCAGAAATCAGATATCGTAGGCCGTGACTGAGATATGCATCGACGTAGGATTCAAGTATTTCTTCGCGCGATCACGCCACCACAAGGTCAATGATTTTCTATAACTACAGACCAGTTTCTCATGTAAATTCGCAAAGCGTCTGGTGGCTAAATACATTGCTATCCGGAGTCTGCTTTGTCCGTGTTCTCATTGGTTCTTGTCGTTCGGAGTTTGGGGTGACCAATCGGAAGGGGTTTCTATTCGTGTTATCCGTTCATCGCTGTTTGTAGCAGTTATTCGCGTTCGTGTTCAGCAGGATTCAGTTATAACACAAACGTTGACGAATCGTTGTGTACGTCGCTTGTTACTGATGAACTGGAAGAGACAGACGTGTTTGAATATGCACGAGTGGGAGAAGGACTGTCAGGCGATTATGCACCACTAGTTGATATAGTGAAAGTCCCGTGAGGTTATGAAGGTTGGAGCTTAGTAAACACATCGTATCCTTATGTGTTTCATTTGGGAACTAGGTTGAGGAAACGACATTTCTTAGGTTACAGAGCCGGCGGCTGTTCAGGCGGGATTCCTGTACCACTAACGACAGAGCAAGAACCAGCGTTACTTTATACATTCAGGGTGTAAGATGTATAGAGATTCGAATGACCTTGTCCCACACTGAAGGGTCGCTGTTCACTCATCCGAACCACCATGTTCAACCTATCATAATCTCCAACGCACTTATCCGTAAATATTCCCTATTTCGCTTGTTGAGCTTGTCATGTACGCATTCAGGCGAACTACTCTAATAAACAGTATCCAATATGTGACGTGTCCCTAGGTCGATGACTTTTTGCCCCGCATTTTAGATGATAATGTAAACTATAGCAGCGGCTATACACTCGATGAACGCCTGACATAGCACCTGAGAGGGGAAGCCGGACATTGATCAAAACGTTCACTGCCCTGAACGTTGGCGTTGGTGACCCCAACACACCAAACTGTTTTATGGGTTTTCATTGGCTACAAACACTGCTGAAACAGCTACACGGCTGATGTCACCTACTGCTATAATACACATTTGGAGGAATGACCGTTCAGCTATACGTAGCACGCTGAACAACATCCTCCATTGACGCTACCACATGGGCCAAAAGGAGAGGATTTTCAACGCCAAGGCTTGTACAACTTTACCGAACACACGAGTTACACGTTAAGCACTATTGACATATTGTGGTGGACTGTCAGCCAGGAAGTGTGAGCATTCCAGCTCCCGGCGGAATACCTCAACGCGGGGGAAGATGCGTTCAAAAACCCGCCGCGAGTGGATGGAGGACGGCGTGGGCGACTGGATGAGTCATCGCTCGACCGGATCGGACCAACGGGCGAGACGTGGCAGCCAAAATAGGATGGATGACCAAATTGAAGGCGTGATTATTCCAACACTCTCTGGAATATCTCGACACGGCTGTGGAGTACGGTCAAAGCCCATAGTAGATGAACAGAGGACAGCACGAGCGACCGGACAAGCCATTGCTCAACGAAATCGGATCAACAGACGAGGAATGGCAGGCCGAAAATCCCCGGATAGAATGCGCCAATCACACACCTAAACCGGGTAGAAACCGGAAACCGGGGGATGTTGTGAACTGGCATTGTGATTCAAAATCGTAAACGCGCGTGCGGCATGGCAACTAGCGAGTTAGACAATAAAGATTGTGCTTTATTGGGTGCCTTTTCGCTACAATATGAACCCAGATTCCTATCTTGTCCTTCAAGCCTTCATTGGTTCAACCAGTGGTTCACAAAAAGAAACTGATTTCAATTGCACGGTCAATATTTCGATGTCCAAACGCTGTGACATTTTATTATTCATGTGTACATTGCTACTTACCTGCCATATATATATTGTTAGTAGCATTACTCACCTGCTAATAAGTGACCTTTGCCCTAAAAATTGTATTCCCTGCAGACTGACTCCAACAGTTAAAATGATTTTTCATAGTAGCCTTGTTGTTTGTAGGTAAACTTACAGAATGGAAACCCTCCTCCTACTAAATGTCAGGTTGCTGCTTAGCAAAATCACTAAAAGTTGCGGTGAACTCCGAACAATATTTGATCCAACGAGAAACATTCCTGGGGAAAATGTAAGTGTTCTTTCGGCATGGTGCACCCTATTGAAAGGGGTAGCAGTTCGTTCTCTGAAATCACATTGGTAGGAGAAACAACGTTACTGTGTCAGAAGATTCACAGTAGTTTTGTGCGTTTGACTGCTACTGTACTCTAGATATGACTGTCCTCTACAAATTAGTGTCAGATACACTTTGGAAAAATGTACACCATGCACTGACTCTAGCTAAATTTTTTTGTGACCAGTACACTTATTTTTGCAGCTAGCATTATGCACGGACGTAGGATTGTAGGTAGACTTTAGGTCCAAAAGATATAGAAGTAAAACAAAATAGGCTACGTTACATTACCGGGTTTATGCTGATATGCACTAAAACGATTACGAGTGGGTTGGAGTACTGTCAGGATGTACGAATTTATATAAGAGTAAGATGCTGCTCATTCGAACTCAGAAACAACTGACTAACAGAAGAACAACACAAACACTTCTTTATTTAGTTTCGGGAAAAAACTGGACAAACGTGATTTGCCTTCTGACGTAAATATCTTTAGTCCATATCCCGACTGCGTAATCTGAGTATAAACGTCCACTTACTCAATAATGAAATACTTTATATCGTTTATACATTCACCTTTGCAGAATGCCGTGCCTGAAATGCATCACTTCTAAGTCCCAGTGTGTGTCTGGTAGGCGTTGTTTTACCTACGTTTAGGGGAAATTGTGCTTACTACTTAATTTTGAACTGGGTTCTAGTCTGACATAGGTCCGATTCAACCTTCATAGAGGTATAATGAAAACATTTCTCCTGAGGAGCTACTTATAATTTGTTAAATAGTTTTGAGTTTAGCACATAACTAGGCTGGGTTTAGTCTAGATTTTCTGCTATAATATGTTCCACTGGAGAATATATCTTTTTTGAGCCGAATAATCCGTTTCCCGTATGCTCCCGGTGTTCTTCTTGAGTGGAAGTACTTTACGCAAAAATGTTCATGTTTCGTTGACAGGGGTATTTCCTTTTGATATATTTCTCTTCTGGAAAGCGATGCGTTAAGGCAGAGTGAAACTGAATGCAAGAGATTAATAACAGATTGTCGATTACGTTAAAAGAATAATAATGAGTCAGCAACCTTGGGGAAATCATACGTGAATTTTCGTGCGCGGATAGCATCGGGCGAAACTATGAATCGTATATTACTCAAACAACTTGTTTCCGCAGGCACGCCACAGAAATGACTAAACTGGATCTGTCGAGTGTGGTTGCATCAAACAAAATTGTATGACAAAACAAGCGTCTCAGTAAAGCACGTTAACCATAGGAAAGTACGTTAAGTGTGTCAACCGTTTTCCCTGTCGCGCGTCTGTGCAACGGCCTTGTTATCAACTAGCAGGTATGCTGATCAAGTGATCATTTGCCTCAATCTACATATGCCATCAATCCGCTTTGGGGCCTGACCAAGTACGTGGATAATCTATTACAGATGTTCTGTAAGTTGAGCATCTGTAGCGTTCAAAACTGTCCATAATCCGTTTGTAAGGAAGTGGATGCAGTGCTAGTAGCAATCCTGTACATGGATGTCTGTCTTCATCCCAAAACAAAAAAGCAGTATGTCAGTATACTGAAATCGATCTGAAGAAAAATTTTGGACAACTCGTTTAAGTGTAAATCTCCGCTAGCACATGGATCTGTCTGAAAATGACAAGCTGAATGCAAATTCCCTGGAACTTAGTTTATTCATTGCGAAATTGGATACCAGAGTGGTTTCTTCGGTCTACTTCAGGTGGTTATCTCTGCGTTCACCGGTACAGACGAATAGAGCCTGCGGCCATAACTCCACTGTCTGGATAAACCGTTATGTTCAATGCTGAAACCCACACAAAACTGAACAGAGGCAGGTAGAGCTATATAGTAGTTTGTAATGTTTGCCGTTAAACTGATAACTCTAGCTGAGACAGAGACAACTGGAACGAAGTTCAAGGCAGCAGCGTCAGCGTTACTGATAGCAATTCTTATTTACATCGTACCATCGGTCCTGCGATTATGGATTGAAAGGATGTAACATACTCATAGTTTGTGTACAACCTATTATCACTCCACTAGTCTGATTGCATGTCGTGCACATCAGACTGTCAATTTTCACTGGTTAATGCTATCAGGTACTTTGATAATCACTCTGGAGGTCAACTACAGAACTATTCACATTACAGACACTGCCTTAGCTGGAACGGTTGATCTCAACCAATTTTAGATTATCACTCCGTTAGCCTTGTGAACACGACATTGGAACACTTTCACTCAATTTGAAACGCGTGAAAAATGAATATTGTTGGATCGGAATCGGACACGCAGTCTCGCGCTCACACGCCCACGCAATCACGCCAAATAAGTCATGCAGCAAGTTAACCAATCACGTGTACAAGTGCTTTCCGATTCGTCAGTTAGTTATTGATCGTTTGCCTATGGTTATTCATTATTTGTATGCCTAAACCAAGGAACCAATCGATAAATTCTGTACTTGGTTTCTAATCGACTCGTGATCTTATTACCCGAGCGGGGTGATTTAACATATTTCAACAATATGCCGTAATTTAACATGACCTAAAGTTGCGCGCTGCCTGAGGGTGATTCAATGAATAAGTAGAAAACTGTGCTCACTCATGAATATGACAAGCATTCGCTGAATTAGATCGTCCCCGTCGTTAACTCTCCTGTTGTAGCCAACTTATTTCCATCCACAAAATCAAGGGGTGAAATTGCCCTTTTTTGAGACACTGTGTTAGAGGAATTCTGCAATATTTATGATCATCTTACTGTGAGTTCGAAAACTTTAAACGAATGGTGCATTCTGAATAATAGTGAACAAACCTCGAGTCCCCCAGCAGCTACAATGGGACAAATAGTGGGATATTAGGAACAGTACAGTGTACCATAGACTTGACATATATCACACTTCATATTGTGAAAGGAATGAGTGAAATAAAGCCAGTATAAATTACAACCGATAAGTTGTGGCGGCTAAATGTACACGAACCAGTCGGCTATCCTTAGTTCAATTGTTTGCCGGGATCCTCATTTTGACAAGGTCGTTCCTCGGAACTCCCAGTCGTTACGATTTCATCTATGTGTAAACCAATAAGGTTACGCACATGTCATAATGGTTCGTACGGAGTCGTTCTCATCAGCGTGATACGGTACAGGTAAGCAACACTTGTTTCACTCATAAGTGTAGTATCTGTGACTTGCTGGAAGGCTAACACCGCTGTCTGGACGTCAAAAGGTAAGTTAGTTTATTAATGTGTGTTAGTCGTGAGCAGCTGTTTAGAATTCTGTTCGACTTTTAATCCCAGATGAGCATCAGCAAACTCCGTCTTAATAGAAGGTCGTCTGCGATTCGGTTTGCTTGAAGTTACCGTCTGCTATGGGACTTCAAAGTGACATTCAGTCCAGTTAAAAAGTCTGCATAAATGCTCACAACGATCTGGTTTCTTAACTACCGCGATTGCACCCATCGGAGTAACGACGGGCGGTGTGGTCCCCCACTATTATCGTTGATCCCGCTTCCGTTTGACGCTATGTAGGGTGGAATATGAAACAAACCTCTGTGGTCGAAAAACGGTATTAGCAATGGGTAGCAACATCAATTAAGCAATTAGGTTCTTGCAGCAATCAGGGATACCAGTGAAAATAGTAGCATAGTGATCATAAAGATGTGCGATCAGATCAGGACGCAAGTAACTGAATAATTGATATGGGGATAGGACCGTTAACAACAAAGTGGCCTAAATATTACTAAAAACTGATTGGAGCTTACACATTCTTACTGATGTTTCAGCCAGCCTTTTGCTAAAAAGGTACTGCAGTGGAATTTAGCTCTCGATAGTTTTCGTCAGCATTGCACATTCTTGTCATGGCTGTGATTTCAACTCCAATTACGCTTTCGTGAGGGTGAACAAATTGAATTTGGCCAATCAGTCTATAGTGGGTATACTGTAGCTAATGTCACTGATTATAAATAATGTCTTATACACTTGCCGGTCTATGAATGACAGACTATGACTGAATTCATTGACGAAGTGTGATTTACTTGTCAAAACAGTGAACACAGCGTCCTTCACTGGTTTTAATGAAGTTCGATCCAGAATAGGATTCTGGTAAAGAGTGGTGTCGCGTCTGGATTTAATGAATTGAATAAGACGTATATGATTAATGTTTTATCACGACAAGCCCAGGGAGCATCATAGCCAACTGCGCATCCACAATGTGGTCAAACTTACAGTGCGGTAGAAGGCAGCGTTTAATGGGTGACCCTGCAGAGGCGTGAACCTAATAATAAGGTCAAAACGAAGTGTCAGACTGGGCTTACTTCGGATCTACAACACCACCGGACCGTATCCCATTGCGTACATCAGGAAGATACCTTTGCCAACGGTCAAGAGGTCGGATCATGTTCCCTCGATCACTCATTGTATCTATTTGTCAATCTACAGCTACGCCAACTAGTGCGTCAACCAAACACTAATCGCGTGTTGATCAGCCGAAACTCAATTGCGTCAATCGCTAGGCATTTAGCTCAAGCCGCGCACATGGCCGAAGTAGTTTCATCGTTCTGTGTGATTATAGCGTGCCAAAATTCATTGAGGCCGTGTTAAACATCCACCACATGCTTCAGTTATGTGTCCAGAAGGACTTAACGTTTATAGTACACTCGCCTTAGTCTCTTCAACCGGATTCGATGTACTGTAAGAAGTTCCTGATAAGCATTCATTTGTTTTCCACTTACTGTTCGTTTACTTTAACTCTAAATATCACGCGTATGTGGTTTAAAACAGTGAGCAAAATGGATTTACTTCGCGGACCTGGTGTTCTCTTAGTGTTATTTAAATCGATAGAAGGACGAATTAATTAATGAGACGTGCGTGCAACGAACAGCGGAACTGACCTTCAATTCGTCAGGGGAGCAATTGGATCTAGGCCTACCCTAACTTGCTCTATGACTGCCTGAAATTCTCGGCTGCTGGACTGAACCTTCACAATGTTTTAGCCTACAATACTTCTCCCTGTGCTCAACTCGATTACAGTGCTGACTTCCGAGTGAACAACGCTCGATATAGCGTGGACCCAGTGCTGCCAACAAGTGACGGATGGTTTGACCGTGTACTTAAGGTCGTAGCGTCGGATCGGTGGACGGCATTTACCTCACGATGGGACTGAAGGCAGGGAAATCGAAGACACCTGAGTTAACCATATGATTGTTCCGAGCTTGAACCGACAGCATTTGCTTTTCAATGGCATTAACGTAAGCAATGAAATCGTCGACGTCACGCATAAGTCACCAAAGACATCAGCATCTGGCGTTCAAAATAGAAGTCATGTTAACGAAAAAATAGATGATAATTTACAGTTTCCTCGAGAGTTAAATTCGGGGAACTTTCGATAAAAGAAATAGAAAAACGCTGATACCCGCGTAATTTTAACCAAATCTGTGTTACGAGATCGGTCGCAAAAATCTCCGCCTATTTTCTGATTTACGACTCGAAAGTAATTGTCTTGTGGATACCGCGCAATTTCGGATATATGGTTTGTAAAAATATACAAATGTTGCGTTTGAGTTGTGAGCATATGCACTGTAAATTAAACCTAGATAACCGAATGCTGTGGTCAGTCGACTGGTGAGACTAAGAGAAATCCGTTTCTTCCTACCGCTTCGACAAATGCATAAAAATGGATCAATGTTTCAACTATCTCGAACAAAGTCTGTCTGCGTGCTTCACGTGAGGTTTTTATCCGTTGCTGACGCAAAGACAAAGAACGTTAATTGGATAAACATTTATCGCTGGTAGGTGGTAGCGGGTTATGGCCAATTTTACATGAACATCGCTCAAAAGTGATTGTAACGTTCCCACTCTCATGGAATTTGCACTCTGTTCCTTTCGGAAGGAAGCACTAAATTCGAGCTTCCCTGATAGTACTGTTTTCCAGTGGTGTCTTGTGTGAAGACGGCGGCTTAGTGAATGTCCCATGAAAGCTGGTGTGAATTTCCAGGCCAGACCGTAGCGATGATATATACTGCTGGCAAGCTGCGACAAGGACACAATTCGGGAACGGTGCTACTTTTCGATGAGAATGCATGAATTGCATCCGTTTGATGTCCGTTTTTGATCCCATCTATCCCGCTGCAGATTCGCTTCTGTTACTTTCTACCGTCTGATGTCCTGATTTTTCTTTCTCATAAACGAAGTTAAGCACGTGTAACACACAGGCTCTTTGTTGTTATAAAACGTTGACGCAAACAATCTCATTGTTGTGATAGTGTAACTATTCATCCCACTTGACATTTATTTGGTCATTCAGCGTTTTTATTTCTATACGTAAAACATATAACCGATGTTTTCGTAATCAACAGACCGGAAGTGAACAAGCTATCTGAATCTCGCAATTCGAACTTTCTTGTCGTCCTACTGTAATAAATAATGACAACCAAATATCTGATGTCCACCACAAATATTCGTCATATTCCACGTTAAACAGAAGGAAAGAGGTAGTAAAAAACTGTGTTCTGTAATAACTTCCAAAGTTGGGAACCAATGATGGGAGACCAGCATTCGTCTTACGGTTACTCCTGTTACTAAAAAATGTGTAGCCATCCTTTGGAAGAACTTTCCTTTGACCGTTGTTAATCCTATTCGAAATAATTCTGTAAGCGAAAGTGATTGAGCGTTCACATATGATAATTCGGTCGTGCCTAAAGTGAGGTCAATGGCGCAGTGGTTAACACGGTTGCCTGCTCATGAACAGCGTGTCCGTGGTTCAAGTCCCGGCGGCAGTGGCGATAATATGCACTACTGACGAACTCTAATGAGAGCGAAACTCGAATCTAGTGCTTCTACTGTTCGAAAGGGACCGACTGCAAAGTGTATGGGAATGCGACAGCTGCGATTAATTGTGGATGATGTTCAATCTATATGAAAATCAAAATCCCCTACTACTCATCAATGATCAAATATCGCTCAACAAGTCAATGATTTCTGTGATTTCAACTTGGAGAGAAGTCCTAGTCGAGGGGTCATCGATTGGAGTTAACAGACAGAAACTGTGTCTCCTCTCGAGGCGATCCGGCAACCTGATCATTATTCACAAGCGAAAGTGGTTGAGTGTTCACATGTGATAATTCGGTCGTGCCTTACGTGAGGTCAATGGCGTAGTGGTAAACACGGTTGCCTCAGGAACAACATGTTCGTGGTTCAAGTCCCGGCAGTGGTGATGATGTGCACTACTGACGAGCTCTAATGAGAACGAAACTCGAGTCTAGTGCTTCTACTGTTTGAAAGGGGCCTACTGCAAAGTCTATGGGAATGCGACAGCTGCGATCAGTTGTGTGTGATGTTCAGTCTGTATGAAAAACAAAATCTCTTACTATTTATCAGCAACCCGTAATTGTATTCAAGTTGTACGTTCGATGCAACACAGCGACTTCACAATTGTTGATTTGACGATCTCTGTAGTCTTTCCATTGTCTTCTTTCTACGACGTTAAGTAAAGTGTGAACCCAAAAAAACAAGGATAAAAAATCATTAAACAGATAAACTCCATCAGTTACTGATTTTAGAGCTCAAGATTTAAAAATTATCCTTGAGTTTTATTGTTTTCCTTAGAGGGATTTGTTTGAGGGACTTAAACTAATTTTCAGTAGTGTAGGCTGGCATTTTGTCCCATGCTATCGCCGGGCATTGGATTATTCCATCTGAATGTATTTTAATTTACTACAGGGATGACTATCAAGCCTGCTAATCTGTTTTACTGTCTACGTAGCCAATACTCTAGTACGTCCCATTTCCTGTCTACTTGAGTGGTTCCTGAATACAAATGGTGAACAAAGGACAGGTGACAAGCAGCCTTCAAACACAATCACTGTTTTCCTAATTACGTGTGACTTGTTACTCAGTCTTCCCAGACGTGAATATAATATCCCATTGGATTAGCTTATATAACATAAAAGATTGATGACACTTCGTTTATAAACAGTTCAGCCTCTGATACCTTCCAACGAGCATCAACCACAACTTCCCGCTTACACAATAAATTGATAGAACTGGATTTTAATAATCGTAACATGTTATTTTATGACAATTTCTTTCGAAACAATTTCCTACCTCAAAAATGTTTGAATATACTGAAAAAACTTAACTCTGCAATTTTATTCTCACGATATTAGATTATTTTTTTCGGTCAATCCAATTACTTCCTAGTGCAGGTTGTGGACGCAGTTTTGACTTTTCCCGAGACAGTAAATAGGCCGATATTGCATCTTCCAAAAATTTTGGAAGTTAACTGATTAATTTATAAAGCTTAGCCTGTCCTAATTCATGGCACATCTTAACAAGCTCCATTTGGAGCTTTGTGCTGGAAATAAGCTTATTTTTGAAGCCTACATTTATTCGGGTTTTATAGATGTCTACTTGAGTTGAGAAGCGACTAAACCCAGTAGACACCTGAATTCTGTATAACGTTGAATTCTTGTTCACAGTTTCGTTTATGAACAGAAATTCAGGGATTAAGAATATTTCAAACTGAATACCAACCACAACTGATCGTAACCTTAACATTCGCACTGTGAAAAGAAGAACTAGACTCGAGTTTCACTCATATTAAAGCTCCTCAGTTACAGACATCCTCTTCCAGACCAGAGTTTATACTTAATTCACCCATTTCCTTGCAACCGGATAAGGTTTTCCAAATGTTCTTCATGCTTACTGGAAATAATGATAACCGGTTTCTTCCTGCGTTCTGCAACTATACAGTTTTTCCAGTTTAAAAATGTATTACACAGAAACGGACATTAAGAGTCTCAGAAAGTTGCAGTGTTCAACTAACACAAATGTTGATCAGATTACACTACCAACGTATCTAACAATGTATTATTCAATTTTGGAACTCAAATTATTGACTGATAGTCTTTATCTCCCTTGGTTTACAGGTGTTTTTTCTTCAAGGTTTGCTTGTGATAAACCACTGCTTCGACCGTCGGATCTCTCTGCATTCTATTTACACGGAAGTAAAAACTGTGCTCACCAACTCCAATGTTAGCCAAGGCTGTCATATTTTTAACACTGGTCGGCAGAATGTTCGTTTAATCAAATGGTTTTTTTTCTGTTAAGATTTCTTTTGAAAAACCGACTACTTTTGATGCTACTTTCGTCAATTTTACTTCCAGGAACGGGAACCTCCACTGAACATGGGAAAACATTTTTCATTCATTTTATCTCACGTACATTATCCCGGGAATGTTTTTGTTTGCGATTATTTGGTGGTTATCACGTCTGAACAAAACGATTGTATGTGGGACGATTTGATGAATGTTGTCTGCAATTAACTGTCGAATGGTTTGTGGAGGTAAATCTAAGGTAAGTCGATCTCACGTGGAATTCAATTTAAACCGGTGTATCAGAACATCTTAGATTGTCTCGAAAAAGATGAACTTAAATGGTTGTTTTAATAGAAAGAATGATCAACTTCAAGTACTCGACTGATAATTCCAATGCAGTTTTGAAACTTTACTCAAGTACGTCATTGTTTTTGTTCAGTGAAACTCATTGAAGCATTTAAGCATGCGAAACATGGGAGGAAAGACCTGTTGTTCAGCATGTTTAACTACAAATAAGTAACATAGATGAGATATCAGCCAGTTGGAAACTGGGGTAAGTTTTCAAAATATAACCTCTGAAGTAATTAGACTAAAATATTTACACAAAACTGAACGACAGATTTTGTTATAAGACAGACGGATAGATTACAAGAAAAGACCTGATTAATTTACTGAGGGCAAGTAGACATATAGTCACCGAGATAAAAGTAACTTAAGAAGACAGTACAACTGTAAGCTCCGAGGTTTCTACTGTTGTGAGCCAAGAACAAGGATGGCGTGAAAGTTGTTTATTTGGGAAACTAACACATGTTAGGTGTTCAACTAGGACAAGAAACAACAACACTCATTTGAATATGGTAATCGCCCCAGAAGGTCCCGACTGTCACAGAGGCTAATGCTCAGCTTCTTTGCATAGCCAGAACTATTCCATGGCATACCGCACTATCGCGTTGGTGAGTTGTTTCTTCCCGTGTTTCTCCTGCGGCTACTTTGCAGTCTCGCTACTGAATAGTGGTGATGTGAGTAGTAGGGGGCGATCACTGGTTCTCATCACCACTACTCAAAGCTCGATGATGTCATTCGATTTACATCGCTGAATTTCTGGATTCTGGAAATATTTTGCTGCAATGTTCAACAGTCGCGTATCCATAATTGTCATTTTTACTTGCAGTGCAGGAGAGCGTTTCATAATCTATAAAATGTACTGTCTTCTTACAAAGTCATGAAAATATCTCTCGAAACTAGGTTCGACTTCATAAAACAAAAAAGAACACAACGGTAATTTGTTTTACTGTTCGGATTCCCTTAAGTCCTTAACATACATATGATCGCCTGTGGAATGATAACCTCTTTAGTGGCTTACTAATTATAGTAGATTATATTTGCGGAAATTCCGGTTTTACTCGAAGATACCTTAAGGGCCTGCCAGGACGTGCAGTTATTCCAGTCAACAGTTTTGCATTACTGGGACGGAACACCCTAGGTTTTGGTTACATTCACCGATGGTAATTGGTGCACATTCATCACCCGTCGGTCAATGACCACTGTTTAGGTGTTGTCGACGATCCAGACCTGATGCAGTGAAGGAGAGCGATCGTGCTATACTACTCACACTAATGCTATTCAATAGTGGGCGCCGGAGCATAGATTTTGACATGCAAGTAATCGCAGGAAAAATAGAAGAGATATCGAAGTGTGGCATCGCATGAATTGGTTCTCGGTAGGTGAATGAACATAATGGAACTGAGGATTGGCGTTTGTAGCAAACGTGACCGTCTTAGCCTAGTACCGTATACAGATGAGTGTTGTTGTCTTGTTGAAATGGCTAACCCATGTGTTGCTTTTCTAAATAAATACCCCTTGCGCCATCCGCGTTCTTGGCTCATAATACTTAGACGGCCAGCCCCAAAGAATCCTAACCTGCCTCTCAGCTGTGACCTGATGACAATCAATACTAGTGCGGCTTAAGATGATACTCGATTGATTGAAACATCTTCGTTGAAGGACCTTCCTTTGAAGCTAAATTCCTTGACGTCCCTAGAATTTGAGTGGATTAGTCAACCTCACCTTACGATAGATATCCAGCGGATTGAATACTTAGAGAGTAGAGCTAAAAAACTTGTCTTAACACCATTGCCTATTATGTTAAGTTATGATCGTGCCTAACCTGAGCGAATTCTGCGTGTTCCATCGGTTTATCAGAGGCGTTCCTATGTTTGTGTAACTGAGGTTACATCAGTGGTTGCTTTATATAGAACACGGAATGTGCAGCAACGAATGAGTCGCTTAAGTTACAGAGAGTGCCCTGTTGGTGTTACGTTTGTCCAATCCGAAGCAACTGGATTGCGGTTATTGTAACTTCGCCACCGTTAAAACTTCACCCTTTCCAGAAAGAAAATGAAGTAATCCCGCTAGTTCCCAGGCTTCAATTTTGGCAGGTTTGATTAAGCCTGTAGATTACTCGTTTTACTGAGTCACGCACTCAAACGATTTTTTTACATACGTGTTTTCATAACGTATAATGTGTTGCCGTTGACCGACTTTCCGATTTGCTACTTTGTTAACCTACCGTTTACCTTAAGTAGCCGACTGTGATTGGCAGTAGCATTCTGCATAGCGTTTGTTGATCTTGTGCAGAGGAGTTCAGTCAACTCACTTCCTTTCAAATCCTCCACAGCTGACTACACTTAAACTGGATGTATGCATTTGCAAATCTAGTCTGAGTTTTACGTCCCAGTAGCCGTTAGGTTGACTACGAACTAATGTACGACTTCGCATATCTGTGCTGTCGCTTCACCGTTCGTGATCACGCAGACTGTTTATTGTGTGATTGACAGATATAACCTTCCTACTTCTCTCTAAATATTCTAATTCAACCTCACTTTAATTTCTCAACTTTATACTTTTACAAACCTTATTTTTTTCTGAAACGAACGCTTTCGTTTGTATATTTCTTGCGTTAACATCCATTCTTTTGATACAGTCATGAACGGTTCAGAACATATACTGAAATGATAAATAGTTGGGCAGATTTTAAAATTTAAAAGAGACCTAGTTACGAAAAATCTGAACTTCCGCTGGATACGAACCGGCGACAAAAACAAAATGGCTAAACACGGCAAAGCATCTACCAGATTAAATAGGAAGCCACACAGAAAGTTCAGCACTACACCGTCAAAATTCATCAATAGCGTTATTGGACTCTGGCGTGAACCGATCGAGAAATCCTACTTGGAAAGTCAGTCGGCTGCATCATTTGGTGTATTTTGTATGACACAGTTGGTTGGATGGGTAACTAGGTCCAAATTTGCCTTCGGCATGGCCTCATAGCTCAGCGTTTGGGCATTTGAGCCGCATTTAGACACGCTGTCTCTGTCGGTGGTACGAATCCAGCCAAACTCCAGATTTTTCGCAATTGGTTCTCTTCTGTATACGGGAATCATAAGTTTACTCTAAAGTGTAAATGTCTATGGTTCTAATGGGTTAGATTTCACCATTTTTGTGACTACCATATGCTGTAGCAAACATAGTGGACATTCTTTCTTGATGCATATAATCGAACTATTACGTGAAACTGGAAGCTTGTTTTCTAGAGGGTAAATTCACGAAGTCCAAAAGGACGGTGCGCGTAAAGGAAAAGCGATGTAAAATATTTGGCCCACCTTAACACCACTTCAAATCGACCTTCTGTACTGTAACTGAACGCAACAGAGCAACTGTGTGTCACGTGTTTACTAGAGATTCCTGTCCGTCCACTAGGTCATTATGGAACGTATAAAGCTAACATTGCAATTTATTCACCAAGTGTGGAACGTCGATTTCCAGGTGCGCTGCAGACCTTTGTTGAACGGCAGGGCTTGCCCAGGGATTGGTGAACCTTTCCCCCATCGCGTTCTCTAACCTCAAAACCAAAGCTCTACTGATCAATCAACTCTTTTTGGAAAATAATCCCATCATCTGTGTGGTAAGCGGGCGACTTCATGAATCATTCACTCAATGCAAGAGCTTCCTTCATGATTTGGCTGTCACGAACAGAATCGTAAAGTCACACTGTCATTTTCATCCAGAGGTTAACCAGCCGCAGAATCACTGAAAGTTAAGCGGTCGGTTTTAGAAAACGCACCTCCAGGCGAACTGTTTATCATCGATTAATCTAGAGTCTAATATATAATCATATTCGGGGTCCGGCAAGGCTACAGGCGAAATCGAATGTTAGCTGATGGAAGTAAAATGATAGTTTTGTGTTTCACGTTTTATGGATCAGATTCAATGTAGGGTGAGTGGTTTTCCATCATTCAAGCTATCCACTCACGCCGTGGGTGTACTATCAAACGTCTGTTAGTTTTTACTGCGTTTCACTGTATTTCCTTGTTTGCTGATGGACCGCACATAACAGTATTCATTCAAGTGACCTAACTGACGTGTTTAAAAAATGTGTTTGGTGGGGGTGGTAATAGGTCAATAAGAACCCGTTCCATGATTCTTTTGAAATGACGACATTTTACAAGCCTGCCATTAGTAGTAATTGAAGATATTCTCTGGTAAAATTGCAATAACCAGGCCGAAGTACATTCTGTCCTTCTTGTTAGTATTTGAGGGTCCGTTGCTTTTCTATATGGGTTTTCGGTAAAATCTTCATCGTTCAAACTAGAATATTGTGTCTGAAGACACTCATGTACAGCGGGAGTATACTAGATGACAGGTTGTAAGACGTGATTATCAGTTCTTTTCCAGATCGATCATCGTTCTGAGAGTTAAAAACCAACGAAAGTTCGTATTATAATTCTTGTTTTGTCTGTTTATTTAGGTTCATTTGCTACAAATGGCGTCCGTGACTGATCGGCAATTCAGTTAGACAGAATCGTGATGAAGACAGTCAAATTTGTTAGCCGCATTGTAGCACAATGCCGCAAAGTTTCTGAACTATTGGCGGCATTTAGACAGAAACAATCGTTCATCATTAGTCTTCCCTTGGCAAACTGAATATATCTGACACTGATTTTATACATTCAATGCACCGGAGCACACCCATTCATTCAACACACAATCGCTTTCATTTTTCCTGTTCAACGTTGGTTTTTATGAGGAGACTATTTCCGACAGTTTGTCGATCAAATTGTCTGCACGGAAAGATCGCGTAAAGAACAATCTGATAAATACCGACTGCACAATGCTCGTGGTTATACGTGGGCATTCACAACTGATAACTTTGCTGCTTGCAAAATTTAGATTAAGGCAACGAGATGTAACGTCCCACTGCTCTTCTGTTCTGAAAAGATTAACCATAACTGACTGACATGTTGGTGAGCATAAAGGCCTAGCAAAAACACAATTCGGAACTCAACTCCTGATCCAGTTTAAGGATATGCTTTGCTGATGAGGATTGAAAGAAACGAAATTTAAATCTAGTGTTGCCGTTTCAGCATATCTGATAGGAAAGTCGGCCTGAATACGAGGTAGTGTCCAGAGATGGGTGATATTAAAGTGTTAGCGTGAAAGTTACTAGACGAAAATGGTTCCTTCCGACAAAACAATCGTGAAAATTGAGGTCTCAAAACACGCAGAAAATTTGTTGTTTTACAAACCCACTCTATGGTTGGAGTTACGTACCAGTTGTGTCACCAAACAACGGGGATGACAAACTTTCAACGGAGACCGTGGATTATTCGGTAATCCGGCGAAGATGAGAAACACCGAAATTGGTTTTCAAAACTTAGGCACATTTTAACAAGTAGACTAGTTTTACGAATAAATTATTAACTGCACTCCAAACGCGAGTCCGCCTTACAGAAGTTAGCAGAGAGGAAAACGTGAAAATAACGTTCCTGCTAAAAGAAATTGACATGAAACAGTGAGTCAAAAAACCTTTACTAAGTCGTGAAACAAACGGTGCACAGACTAATCGTGAACTCGTGCCTTCCTCGAACATACGCTCTAAAAGCTGCCCTGATTATCCAACTCAAGTGTTTCAACGTTATTTATCAATCTGGCTACATTAATCCACCAGATCAAGCCGGGACATTTTAAATGACTGATAACGCGAACTGATCGACAGTGATATTTACACCACAATACTGATTGTTTACTCAGGCAAAACGCAAATTCCTTAAAGCGCAAACTTGAAAATAATTCCAGACGACTGTATAGTAAACTATCCTAAGTCTGCACACTTATAGATTGAATCGTGCTATGGCGTTGTGTTTAGTCAGAAGACTTCAACTTTGAATACCATGTTATTAAATGAGCAAGATTCAGGCGTTAATAAGACTGACAAAAGACGGACTTTTGCAATGGACTTGCAAATACCTGGAATGGCAGTTGCTGTAAATTAAAACTTTACACACACACATTGTCGGCTGTATCTCTTCATCTAGCTGGGATGTCAATGGAAGTTCACCCTTAGCTTTTAGCAGTACTTGTAGCTTAACATCTTTGTGTGTGTACTAGTTTTCTTTAATCTGATCACTTTTTCTAACTTGTCTGTCGATATATGAATACGCTAATACTACTCCTTCAAGTGGCAGGCTATTTCTACTACTACTATTACTACTATTTCTACTTCGGACATCATAATTACATTGACAATCTTTCGACCGCAACTAAAAGGGCACTACTTATCTCAGGTTCATCTCTTAAGCAATTAATTCTTCATGCAGTATTTCCGAAATAAAACGGTTGAATAATGCTTCTTTTTCCCCACTGTTTATTGTCACCTCTTCATTGCATCATTTGTGTGAGTTCGGTTTTGAAAAACAATAAAATCTTGAAGTCACAGCCATTGTATTTTTTATATTCATTGTATACAGTAGTTAGATGCAGATTGCTCGGAATTCTCACTTTATAAGACATGGATATCAGTAGTGACCCAATTTACAGAATCTTCCATGTGCACTCTATTAGCCTTCCTTAGACTGCGCTTTGGTGATCACAAGCAAGTGACTGAAACTATCACTTTGCTTCACTACTTGTCGTAGTTTGTGATAAACCATACAGTTTCCGTTTTGATTGTGTTTCTACATGTCTTGTCAACATTTGTCTCTTTTAGAGCATCACAACTATCGACGGTCGGAATCGTTGATTTCTTTAACAGAATGACATGTAATGTGTGGGAGACGGTGTGATAGAAGTTAAGAAGTCTCAAAATTTAAACATATCACCGCAAAACAAAGTAGCAATCTTGTTACGAAAAAGGACCAAGATAATCCAGTTTGATTGAACCAGACGAGTAAATCCTGGATGGAACATGACACGCGAACATAGACATTATTAAATGCCTTTAGGTGTTCATTGTTTTGCGACAGACTAGACAATTAAGCACATATGTTTCACTATTGTGCTCTCTTTTAAACCATGTGATCACTTGGGTTCGGAGCTTAGGAAATCTCGAGCGCTAACGTGATCCTCCGTCTTATAATAAAACATAATTGCCAAGGAATTAACGAGGTAATTCACCCGTATGCTTTCAAGATGAATATCATCTCATGGCTGGTTGCAGGGAATTGGTCACAGTCAGACGGCAAGCAGCCCAGTTAAAACACAGAAAGCATTATATGTCGCTTATCCCGATAATTCCTACGATAAACGGATTTTTTCACAACGGTCCAGCTTTACCCGCACAGTAAAGTTACAGAGATGGTCATCATGTGGTCAGCTTATTAACTGGTTATGTAAATACAAAGCCTATAGCGCCGTTTCGTTGTACAGGACAAGTCGCCGGTGGTCAGAAAATTTTGTCAGTTGTCTATAACTGGTGTGAGCAACAGTTTGTTATAACTCACAATAAAAGCTTTATACTGAAAGTTTACTAAAGCTGGACTTTTGCAAAAATCAGAAGCGCATAGCTAATCCATTCTGCTACAAAAATTCTACATATGTTTTTAGCACACTTGAAATAGACATGGCTCAGTCAGCAGGAAATGTGATATTCCAAGCTTTCTTTGGGACAATTCAAAATGGCTGGTGACCTTATGACTTCTACTCTTGGATGTCCCCGCAGGTTCTTATTTCATGAGAACATGCGCTGCACGCAACACATTCCAAACCAGTAGTTTAAGAATACGTTCCTGACATTGATGCGTAGAACTTTGTATACATCTGCTGCATTGTTGAAAGCCATTAATTCTGTACACTGTTGTCAAAAAGGACGGTAAGCTGTCGCATTCTGATCTCCATTTAAGACTGCTCCTGGAAATAAATCCCAATCCCTTACCAATAATTCCCTCCCAGCTCACCTATAAATTATAAATTCGTTCATTCAAAGGGTATAAAAAACATTAATTCCTAACACACGGTCAATATAACTTGATTTCGTTTTCATAGCTACGTAACTAGGGAATATGAAATACAGTTCGCTTGGGACTTCGATAGAACTAGTGCTGACCAGGCAAGACTAAGCCAGTGTTGTCCCAAGAGGATTACTGGGATTTCAACTTCGAACACGGTCGCACGACCAGTGTGAAAATGAGTAGACCGTAAAGCACAGGGATCGGTTTGATTCTATGGAGTGAGAAGTCGTTGTCTCGCCAAGTGCAGGGAATAAAATAAGTTAGTTTGCTTGAATCCAATTACGTGGGACATGTTAAACTAACATCTATATATCTTAGACCGGAAGAGGTATTGTCTGGGCCCTGACAAGAATATGGACTAACGATAGCTCTGACAAGAGCGAACCTCAATATAGTGGTTCTTTCGAAACAG